>PVIW01007574.1:42616-71113 GCA_004026585.1 Noctilio leporinus
AGGTTCTTGTCTAAGCTGCTCCCCTTCTTTGCCTCTGCCTCCCCCCTCCCCCCAACCCCGTTCCCCCTGACCACTGAAGGCCTATTCCTTGTATTCATATACTTGGTTCTGTTTTGCTTGTTGTTAGTTTTGCTCATTATTGTCCCGTAATGGGTGAGATCATATGATATTTGTCCTTCACTGACTGGTTTATTTCACTCAGCATAATACTCTCCAGTTCCATCCATTGCATTTCTTATTTTACACTACTACACATAAGTTTTCTCTCCCAGAAGATTATAAGTTTCTGAAAGGCCCATCTGTTATCCACTCTTGCATTCTCACAGCACCTAGCATGCTACCCAGAACACAGAAGACTTACAATAAATGCAGAACAAATTAGTTCCAAAAATCCTCAGTAAAGAGTAAAACCATAATACTTGAATAATGACAACAACCTTAGTAAATAGACTACTGAGGCTTCAGACTTGGCCTAAGTTACACACTGATTAATGCCAAAGCAGGAACGAGAATCTAGGTCTCCTAACTGCCTGTTCCACAATGATACCCTGTGCTGGAAACATTCCCTTCCGCCTGGTCATATCCTTCAAGACTGAGTCTTCTTCATAAACTCTGTCCACTGAATTCCTATTTAACATTTAAATGAATTCTATTTCATACGCTAGCAATATCTTAAATATCCAAGTGCAGCTCAGTAAGGGAGGAAACCCTGCCTAACAGTTTTCTTCCATACCCTTCACAGTGACTAGCATAGGGCTAAGGGAGAATTCAGTAAAGCAGATTAATGCTGAAAATCTTAACTCAAAACGACCTGTTGTGATGTTGTCCACAGAATGGATGCCACTAAACTACAGTAGCTACCCCTAGGTTACATTCTAGTATATGTGCTGCTGAAGCGAGCACTGGATTACATTCTAAATGCAAGTAATTTATGTTATTTAGCTAATTCATTAGTCTAGCCCTCTTCAGAAATCAAACAAAATATTGGCAAAGTTGACCACACAAAAATCCTTAAATTTCCCTCTAAAAACAAAGACACTATAAACAAAAGTCTAATGGCTCTAATACTCAAATTACCCTTAGAAATTAAGTAAAAGCTGAACACCTAATAAAAAATGGACAGAGGACATGAAAATTCACAAAAGAAACTAATAACCAATAAATATAAGAAAAGATGCTTAACTTCACAAGTAATCAAAATAATGCAAATTAAAAAGACCTATTACTTTTTGCCTGGTATTTGAGAACATATAGGAGAGTAAAGATTCCCAATATCCAAATGAGAAGGTATAAAGCAGGTTTTCTCCAACACTGACATTTTGGGCCAGATAATTCTTTGGGGAGCAGGAGGAGGTGTCCTATGCATTGTGGGATGTTTAGCAGCATCCAAAACATCTCAAATATCTGGGAATAAGAAAGTGGTTAAATAAAGTATGATACAGCAACACAATGAACTAAGTTTACAGCCCTTTAAAGAATGGTGTATCTACTATATGTGCATCGATATGGAGAGATCACCCTAACACAATGTTTAAGAAAATAAGTTACCCAGGGAGAATATTTTTGCAAACAATACCTCCCATAAGAGACTAAATATACAAAATAAATAAAGAACTCATACAACTCAATAAAAAAAATTAAAAAGTGGGCAGCGGATCTGAATAAACACTTTTCCAAGGAAGGTATACAGGTGGCCAATGGATGTATGAAAAGATGCTCGACTTTACTACTTTAAAGGGAAATGCACAATGAGATACCACTTCACACCTGTTAGAATGACTATTATCAATAAGATAAGAAATATCAAGTATTGAAGAGAATGCAAAGAAAAGGGAACCCTTGCACATTGCTGGTAAAAATATAAATTGGTGCAGCCTCTATAGAAAACAGTATGGAGGTTCCTCAAAAAATGAAAAACACACCCTGGCTGGTGTGGCTCAGTGGACTAAGTGCCAGTCTGCAAACCAAAGGGTTATTAGTTTAATTCCCAATCAGGGCACATGTCTGGGTTGTAGCAGTTGAGGGCATGCACAAGGCAATCACACATGGATGTTTCTCTTCCTCTCTTTCTCCCTCTCTTCCCCTCTTTCTAAAAATAAATAAATAGATAAAAATTTTAATGAAAAATAAACATACAGTGCAACCCAACAATCTCTCTTCTAGGTATTTCCCCAAAACTAGCTGGCATAACTCATCTGTCCTGAAACCTAGTAAAGCAGTCCTGTTCCTCAAAAATCAAACAGAGGTTTTTGAAGAGAGGACAAGTATGTGAGAGAGAACTCCTAGAAGAGAAATGAGGTAGTTCAGTTTAGTGATACACTGTTCTTTGAAGCCCTAGAGCATACCTAAGGCAAAGATAAAGATCACAAATCTGAGGTTTACCTCTACTACCCCATCTTGAGATCACTCTGTCCCCTTATGGTCTCTATAACAAGGCCTCTGTCTCTAATAATCTTGTGAAACTGCTTTTTCAAAAGGATTCTGTGGCAGACACAGAGATGCACCACTCAGATCCCTCCTCGTAACTGCAGCTGAGCTACAAGGACTGTGGTGAGCTGGGAGTCGCCAGCTATTAGTACTTTCACAGGCCACCTCAGCCAGCTACTGAGCAAAGCAGTGGCACTATTCCTCCCCGGCATGGGGGTCCTCTGACTGGCCACCTTTGTTCTAGCGAGCTCAGTTTTGTCAAGTCCATATTGTGGTTTTGTAGCTTTTCCCAATCCTGTTTTCTCTTTCTTTTTTCCATAGGTGTTTCTCCCCAATAACCCTTTGGTACTCCCAATACTGTCCCAGCATCTGCTACCATCGTGGGACAGGTACCTTCTGAACTGGTCACTCTACCAAGTCTCTGGATCATCCCTCATCTCAAAATTTTTGGGGACTCCATGGCACCCTATTTTCCCAGTTCTCCTTTCTCTACCAAGGTGCCTTTCTGGGACTGCCTCCTGCACTCCTCATTCTCCCAGCTTGGACATTTCCCAAAGCCCAGTTTTCCAGCCCTATGTTTTTTCTCATCCTAAAAAGTGTTTTCATTCTGACAATATTCAGTCACTTCTATTCTAGTGACTCAGATATCTTTCTGGTTTTGACCTCTCAACTGAGTTCTGGTCTATTTGACTAATACCAGAGATTTCTATGCTAAGTTTGCTCCACATCCAAAAACTCCAACAAGAATTCATCACCTTTCTCCCCTAAACAAGTGTTCCACCCTGACTCTTCAGTACCACCATTCCCTTAACAACAAAACTATAGACTCTCCTCTTTTCTACTTCTTTTATTTACAACTTGTCTTATTTCCGGATCTAAGTCAGCCCTCCACCCCCATGCCTACTCCTCTCCCACGGAGCAAGATGCTCTATCAGTGGCTGCGAAACAAGGGTTCTCAGCCTCCCTTCTGAGGCCCTCACAGAGAGTTGCTGAAGAGCAACCATTCACCAGGACATGGCCATGGTAAACACACTGAGCCAACAAAGTTAAGTTAGAAAGCTAAACCTTGAAGAGCTCATCCTCTAGCAACATTTTACAAATAAGGAACCTGGAGCCCAGCAGAAGAAATGACTTCCCTTGGACACCCAAGTCTCCTGACTCTCCAGCCAGTGCTCTCTCTCCTGACACTTTGTTCCTCCAAAGGACTTACTTTCCAAATCTTTCATTATAAATGTTCTCACAGCCCTGGGTGGTGGCTCAGTGGACAGGTGATGACCTGAGAACCCAAAGGTCACTGGGTTCTTACAGGAAAGTTTCATATATCCCCTGAGGTCAGTGACAAATGTCTTCCTCTAAAGCACTTCTCTGACCCAAGTCCTCCAATCTTCACCACAGGCCAGGCAGGTTTCCTTCCTCTGCATTTATTTAATTATATTCCAACTGCCATTCTGCTAGTCTGTACCACTCACAGGAGTTTTAGCTCTATAAAGGAAGGAATAGCCCTGACCAGTGTGGCTCAATAGGTTGGGCATCATCCCGCAATGGGAAAGGTCACTGGTACATGCCTGGGTTGCAGGATGAGTCAGGGCCCAACCGAGTGATGTTTCTCTCACGCCAATGTTCCTCTCCCTCTCTTTCTCCCTCCGTTCCCCTTTCCCTTAATAACAACAACAGGAATTCTACCTGTCATGCACCTACTCAAAAAGTTCTATTGACTTCCCATCTTTACAGGACCAGTTCTGAACTATTCATCTAACATAGTTGGTCAACCAATCTATTATTAACCATCTATTCAGCGCAAAAACAAAAACATCTAAAATGTAATCCTATCTCCCTTTAAATCCTACTTTTCCACTCCACCTCAAAACAAACATTCCATACCCAGAATATTTCCTTACTGCTCACAAATAATCCAGCTTTGGGCCCTTGCTCTTATCTATAAAGCCACCACCACCACATCTGCCATCTTTCTGTGACAATACCAGACAAGAGATCTGTCTCACTCCCTCCAGAAATAGCTGATATTCTACCTCCTCCATGAAACTTTTCTTCTCTACAACTGTCAACATTTCTTTCTCTATCTCCTTTGAACTTCTAGAGCAGCTATATTTATGGCATTATATAGAAATATAATGCAAACCACATGTGGAATTAAAACTTATTTCCTTATTTTTTATTTTTTTAATGTTTAGAAAGAAGGGAAGGGAAAGAGGCAGAGAGGGAGAGACATCCATGTATGGTTGCCTTTTACCTGCCTCCAGCTACGGACCTGGCTGGAGACCTGGCTTGCAACCTGGTTATGTGCCCTGGCTGGGAATGGAACCAGCGGCCTTTGGGTTTGCAGGCTGGCGTCTTATCCACTGTGCCACCAGCCAGGGCAAAACTTTAATAGCCACATTTTTAAATAGTAAAAGGAAACAGGTAAAATTAATTTTAATAGCATATATCCAAAATATTATAACTTCAACATGTGATCAATATTTTTAAATTACTGAATAGATCTTACATTCTTTCGTTGTACTAAAAGTCCCTAAAATCTAGTGTATATTTTACATTTACAGCACATCTCAGTTCAGACTAGCCACTTTTCAATGCTAATAGCCAAATGTAGCTCATGGCTAATATACTAGACAGCATGGTCTAGAGCACTCATTTTCTGTACTCTCCAGAATGTGCTTCTATGTCATCTTATTGGAGTCATTCATGTATTATCTTCTTTACTGAATTTCATACTCCTCAAGGTAAGGAACCATGTTGTGCATTTATTTCTTCCACAGTCTCTAACAAAAGGTACTCAATAGATTAAAACTTTCAAATTCATATGTGTTGTAGATCAATTTTCTTCAGCATTACTGTTTAATAGAAAATAGATGACTAGTAAATGTTTTGTTGTCACACACAAAATGTTTTGTTGTGAGACCTATTTCTATAAGCATGCATGTTGTGAAATGTCTTATTATTTCCACAGAACAGATAATCCTAAAATACAAGAAGCAAAGGAAATACCCCAAAGTTACCCAGGTAAAGAACCTCAGAATTTCAATCTAGTTCCATCAACTGACAGTCTGGTATTCAGTTCCTAGCAGCATTTTCTTAAATCATCACTGAAGAAAGTCACTGAAGAGTTAAGTCACCTGGCCACCAGCTCCTGCTCTCAGCTCCAAATGAACTGCCATCCTTCTGAGATATTCATCATTCTGTGAGCTGAAGGAAATGATGGAGCCCTGACCGGTGTGGCTCAGTGGATTGAGCGCTGGTCTACAAACCAAAGGGTTGAGGATTTGATTCCCATGCCTGGGTTGTGGACCAGGTCCCCAGTTAGGAGCGTGAAAGAGGCAACTATACGTTGATGCTTTTTTTCCCTCTCTTTCTCCCTCTCTTCCCCTCTCTAAAAATGAATAAATAAAAAGCTTTTAAAAAAGAAGAAAGAAAAAGAAATGATGGAAATGTGCTGCCTAGTAAGGCAAAGACTGTTCCATCCTCCCAGAACTGTCTTCCAATGAAATGGAATACCTTCAACCATTTGGCCAGTTGTCCGTCTGAGCATCCTAATGGTGTCACTTCTTCCAACTGGTACATCATACCCACATATACCACTCTCCTGGTCCCTCCCAATCATAGTCATAAAGTTAATTACTCCTGAAGAAGCAAAAGGTATAGAAGAGTCCTAGAATAAAAAATTTAGTTTAAAAAAAAAAAAAAATGAGTTCCTCTAATATTGCAGAAATCTCTCCCTAATCACAAAATGCCCCCGTATGAAATTTGACTTATACGCAAATGTATTCCTCAATACCTTTCTCTGATTAATCAGTTGCTGAGAACTGCAGTTTCAAGTAGACACAGGTTTTGAGGTGGGGGAAAAAGGCAATCTGAAGGTAGAAAAAAATTAAAGCAGAAAGCAGAGCAGAAAAACAAGATTTATGAAATGAAGCCTTGGGAAAGGTGAAGAAAGCAGAGGCAAAGGGCGACCTCAGGCTGCAGGAGGGAAGGAGGACTAAGGAGGCCAGGTTGAGTACAGAGTTCACCAGTGAGGGAACTACAATCACCCTCCTGCCAAGAAGGAATGAGAAGTACCTACTCACTGAGGGCAAACTGTGAGTGGGAAAAGGTCACACAAAGCCTGTCTCTCTAGCTTCCAGCTACTGTGTACTTCTAGGACCATGGTGAGACCCCAAAGGAAACACAAAATGGGGATCAGGAAGGTTAAGAGCTCTGAGTCATAAGATTAGAAATGCACTAGTTGTTAAGATAGACGGCCGCGCACACCCACACAGGAAAGCAATAGTTTCCAAGCTATCCCACATAAAGCTTCTAGCAAGTAAGGAATGGAGAAAGGAAATAACCCAGAATCCATTATTACTGTTAAAAAATTTTAAATGCTCTTTATTTGGAGAGCTGTCTTTTCTGTTTTATGTTGGTGAAATATAAAAATATGTATATACAAAGACCTTTATAGACTCTCTCATGACTCCAATTGCTAAGCTCATTTTTTTTTTTTAAGCTCTTCCACAGAAACAGCTTTCACCACAGAGGCTAACAGAAACAAAATCACTAGAGATTAGGGGGGAAATACAATACATTTCAGGTTCACAAGAATTAACCATATCTTTTACATTGTGTTTCACACAATAAAAGCCCTTTACTGCCACTTTCAACAGACCACTGGCCTGGCTCATTTACTTTTCTTTTTTTTTTAAGATTTTATTATTTTTAGAGAGAGGGGAAAGGAGAGAGGCAGAGAGGGAGGGAGAGACATCAATGTAGGGTTGGCTTTCACCTGCCTCTAGTTAAGGACCTGGCTGGAGAATCTAACCTGCAACCTTTGGGTTCACAGGCCAGCACCTTATCCACTGAGCCTCCAGCCAGGGTGCGATATATATATATATATATAGTTGTTCCATTTACTTTTGTACCTAGCAAGGTTAACATTTTTTGAGGCTAAATGTCTAGATAAGAACAGAACACAGACATTATTCACAAGATGCAATAAAAACATTTAGCTGAAAATCTATCATTAAGAAATGGATAAAAATTCAAACTACCCATGTTGTTCCTAAATTTTTTTTCACTTAATCCTCACTAGTTGTAAGCCCATTTGCTTCAAAGGGGCAAAACAAAACAAAACCCTGTGTTTCCAAAAACAACAGAAGTGCAGAGCCAATAGGCTTATTTCAAGACATTTCCAGCACCGCCATGTAATTCACACTGCAACCACAATTGCAAAGTAAAGCTATAATAAAGTTGCAAAAATATCACTAGATTTTGCTATATTTAAGAAGAGAGCACTTAACCATAACAAGAGTATTAATTTTAAGGTACATTTTCATCTCTGGAAAGAACATAAGAAACTAATTAATAATGGTTAGCCACCGGGCAGGGAACTAGCAGAGCCAGGTGTTGGAGGAAACTTCCCTTTTCACTTTTGTGAATGCCCTTTTGAACTTTATGAATTTTATACCATGTAGACATACACACTATTTTAAGTTTCTGCCCTGGCTGGTGTGGCTCAGCAGATTGAGTGCTAGTCCGTTCAATTCCCAGCCAGGGCACATGACTGGGTTGCGCGCCAGCCTCAACGTGGGGGCGTGCAAGAGGCACCCAGTCCCTCTTTCTCTCCCTCTTTCTCTCCCTCCCTTTCCCTCTCTAAAAAATAAATAAATGAATAAAGTTTTAAAGTTTCCTTTTAATGTACATGTTTTAATATTAGCTTTCATCTCTTTATTTTCTTGGAATTGCGTGTATTTCTAATAACACAACTATCAACAACTGAACCTAAAAAAACAAACTAAGCAAACAACCAGAACAGGAACAGAGCCATAGATATGGAGATCATTTGAAGGGTACCAACTGGGAAGGGGGGAAGGGCGAGAATTGTGGAAAGGGTGCAGGGATTAAGCATAACTGGTAGGTACAAAACAGAAAAGGCAATGTTAAGAATAGTATAGGAAATGGAGAAGCCAAAGAACTTAGATGCGCAATCCATGAACATGAACTAAGGGAAAGGACTGCTGGGGGGAAGGGGGTACTGGGTGGAAGGGGCAAAAGGGGGAAAAAATGGGAAGAACTGTAACAGCAAATTGATATAACATTTTAAAAATAAAATAACTGAAAGCAGGAAGAAAAAGATATTGACCTGCAATCACCTTGTGCTTGGTTGCTTTAACATGAAAACATCATTGTGATTAGATGACAACCCAACATCTGCTTCAATAGTAGTTTATGTAAGTAGAAAGTGATTTTTAAATTCTGCGTTCTATAATTTTATCTTATTGAGTTTAATGAAAGTCTATGTGTACAACAACAAAATAATATCTTTCATATGTTATTATTTGGATTTTAAGTGTCAAAATTTATTTAGATAGTAATTTTTATATTACTCAAAAACATGCTATTAATAATAAAAATTAAATATAAAAAATAAGCTTTCTATGGCCCTCAAGGAAAATATTCAATTATAGCAGTGACCCAAACATATTTATCTAAATGAATACTGTACTGCTCATTAAAAAAAGTAATTTCCAAAATAATGCCAATACTCTAAACCTTTCACAGCTTCTCTTTAGAGAAGGAATATGTAGTTTATGAGCTATGGCAAGGAAGAATCAACCTCATCTCTTCATAATCTCCATAGTATGTATATAACAGTAATAATAAATTAACTCTCACAAATAAGAGGCCATGTGTTTCTTCAAAATCTCTTTTCCCTCAGCTCTAATATTGCCCTTGAGTGTTCTTATCTCTAATTTCTGGTCTTCTAGCTTCCGTCTTCCTCTCACTACCCACTGTAGCCATTCTTCAAGGGCACTGATAACTCTCTCCTATCGTTTTTTCAAGCTTCAACTGTCAGATCCATACCGTAATTCTCACACTTCCCAAAAGATCACCTCCAGCTAAAATCCATCCATCAAAGACCTAAAAAAAAAAAAAAATCCACACAAAACACCCTCTACTTATTCCTCCCCATTACTACACAATCACATCCTAGCTTTCCTCAGAGTTCATTTCAAAGTTTATTTCATGATGTAATCCTGCCAATAAAAAGTAATATCTCTTTCTCTAAAATCTCATAGTCCCTTATCTTCTGCCACACTCAATGTCTTCCATCCAATAACATTTCCGTGTTTTTTTATTTCTGTATTTCTTATCTCTACAACCAGACTTCATATTTTTTAGAAGGATAATTGTCTGTTATCTATCTATCTCTATAGAGATATTATCTCTAATGGCTGATCATTCTCTTTATTTGCTTACCAAAATTTAAACACTTTGAAGGTAAAGATTCATATTTGTTTCTTTTTCCTCCACCTTCACTATTAGCATGGGGCACAGCATCTAACACGTTAAATGCCCATTACATAATTATTAAATGTACCCATTCATTTGTCAAAAATTGTAAAGGTAATTCAAAAAGGCAAGAGGATGCCATGACTATAAAAGTATGGTCAAAGAGAGGATACGGTGCTGTCTTTGAATTCAGAGGAAGAGGCCACAATTCAAGAAATATGGGTGACCTCTAGAAATTAAAAAAGGAAAGGAAACTAATTCTCCCCTAGAGCACCCAGAAAAAATGCAGCTCCACTGACACCTTCATTTTAGCTGGTAAAACCTGTACTGGACGGTGTAATAAATATATGTGTTGCTTTTAAGTCACAAAGATTGTAGTATTGTGTTGCAGCAATATGAAAAACTAACATGCACAGCAAGCTTAGTCCCACTTACTGGACTTCGCTCGCTATGCTTCATGAGCAGGTAATGCTCCCCACAGCTTCCTCCCCTTATCTCTCATATAGAGTTGTCCAGGTTTTTTAAAAAAGACAAGTGTCAAAATATTTCAGAATGCCCGTAGTTTCCAAAGTGATCAATTTTAACTCTCATATTGGATATGCCATTTTTAGTCTGTTATTTAATAAAATAATTAGATTATTCCCTGTAATTGAAGGGTACGTTCAAAGTCCCACAGTGATGCCAAAACCCAGAGAGCACCAAGCCTACCTACACTATGTTTTCTCTATATATACATAACCATAATAAAGTTTAATTTATAAGTTAGGCATAGTAGATTAATAATAACTAATAGTACAATAGAACAACATTAATAATACTGTAATGAAAGTTATATGAATGTGGCCTCTCTCTCTCTCAATAACTGATCATCAACACTGCAATTGACTAACAGGTGGATAGTGTATAGGGCATGCATATGCTGGACAAATGCATATGCTGGACAAATGGAAGATTCATGTCCAGGACAGACTGGGCTGGATGCTGGCGGGAACACACAGCATCAGATTTCATCACACTACTCAAAATGCCAGGCAACTTAAAAGTGATGCCTTATTGATTTCTGGAATTCATTTACTATCTTTGGAAAGTGGTTGACTGCTGGTAACTGAAACCATGGAAAGCAAAATCACAGAAAGAAAACCCACGGACAAGTGGGAAGTAGGTTCTATATAAGATATTTCCTCCCAAAAGATATTAACTCTTAAGCGGCTACAAATACTAATCTTTTTATGAAGTTCTCATGGTACATTACATAAACAGACAAAGGGTTGATATATGAACAAGTGAATGAATGAACAAGTTAAGGCAAAAACTCTATGCCTAGCCAATAGATTAATGAACATTAAACTTCAGAGTTAAAACAAAAAGTAAAGACCTAAATAGAAGGTTTATTTAAATATTTTCAATTCCAGAAACATTAGCAAGATGAACAACTGAATCAACCCAAAGTCTCTCAGCTAAGTAGATAGGGAAAGGCAAAAACTGAACATTTTTTCTACTAGCACCCACAAGGACAATTTTGAATGGGGTATAATAAAGGGAATCGAAATCATCTCACTTATGCAATCAATTAGAAGGGCAAAAATTAAGAAACACTGGCTCAAAGGTTAAAACACCTTGATTCTAGATTTACCTACTACTTACAACTGTGACTTTGGACAAGTCATCAAACATCTCAGAAGCTTCATCTATCTTATCTATAAAATTAAGAAATAATCTATGAATGTAATACAACAATAAAATTAAATTTTTTAAAAAAGGAGTAATTTAGGAGTACCTAAGAGAAAAAATAAAAAGTACTATTCTTCTCTTGAGAAATCTTTAAAATAAAAACGATTGAAATTTTTGACATTGTTTGATGGGGTTTTCAATGTACAAAAAGTAATATGACTACAAAATAAAACAGGGAGGTAAAAGGGATCTATATGTTAACAAGGTTTCTACCTTCCTCTTAAAGTGGTAAAATATTCATTCTAAGTAGACTGTGAAAGGAGAGGTATATATAAATTATAATCCAGAGAGTGATCATTTTTAAAGCTATACAAACAAATACAGTTAAAAACTCAGTATTAAAATGGAACACTAAGCCCTGGCCGAGTAGCTCAATTAGTTTGAGCAAAATCCCGATATACCAAGAATTCAGGTTTGATCCTGGGTCAGGGCACACACAACAATCAATCAACAAATGTATATAAGTACAACAACAGCCCTGGCCAGGGTGGCTCAGCTGTTTGGCCATCATCCTGAAAATCGAAAGGTCACTAGTTCAATTGCTTAATTCCCCACAAAGGCACGTGCCTGAGTAGCAGCTGCGTGGGAAAGGCAACTTGATCAAACGTTCTCTCTCTCTCTCTCCCTTCTTTCTCTATTTCCTTTTCTTCTCTTTTTCTTTCTTTCTCTCTCCCTTTTCCTCTTTCTTTGTAAAAGTAATAAATAAAAACTAAAATGGAATGCTAAAATATATTCAAATAACCTAAAAGAAGGAAGGAAAGGAAAAAGAGGAACGTACAGATAAAGCAAACAGAACCAATAAAAAATGAGCAGCTCTAAATCTAACCATATCAATAACTACATTAAATGTAAATGGTCTGAAACATCAATAAAAGACAGAGATTGTCCAAATAGATCTTAAAAACAAGACTCGATTATATACTATCTTTAAGAAACCCACTTAAAACAGTGGTATGGCAGGACAGTAAGAAGCTAGAGAAATTCCTTGACAAGTAGAATAAGGAAAACTGAGACTATATAATTACACAAGGCCCAACAATTTGAGCAATTTACAGCCACCTGATGAATCCCAACGTTTTATCTTTCCTAACTATGGACACTTATGAGCAAATGGTTTATGCATCCCAGACCATCCCAGGGCAAATCGGCCTCAGTCCTGGTGCAGACTGGCCTCAGTCCACATATCTCTTTGACGACATTCTTCAAAAATAAAACTAACAAGGAAATAACCCTGACCCCTCTATACACACATTTTGGCTGAATCAATATATTGAAGAACACACCTGGAAAACTAATGAATATTCTGTTAAGATCCTCCCCTAGGATAAAAAGCCTCAAGATGAAGGATCCACACACAGTAGAAGGAACCACAGCACATTCTTGCTAGAGCATACCCACGCCTTGTTTCTCTGTCCTCTTTCTCCCAAACTCTAAGGGTCCCCACAAGTCTTGCAACCAGGACAGCAATGGGCAGTGGCAGCTGATTAAGGGCTTGCCCCCTGAACATGTCTCCAAGACCTCATTTTTCTCTGACTTTCCATTGAGCTAAAAGCAGCCCTGCCTAGGCTCTCTCCTGTTGCTCCTTCTATTCCAAGTTCTTCCTTCCTTTCACTGTCCCCAACTTTAACAAATACACTCTCAAAATCACCTGGATACGAGTTTGAAAACAAGAAGTCAAGAACCCACACACGGCTGGACAGCGCAAGGCAGACTTGCTCTAGGCCTGGACCCCATCTGGTAACAGTGGTATAGGTAAATTAAAAGTAAAAATAATAGGCCCTGGCTGGTGTGGCACAGTGGATAAGGCACCAGACTACAAACCCAAAGGTCACTGGTATGAGCCAGGGCACATAACCAGGTTGCAAGCCAGGTCTCCATTGAGGTCTGTAGGTGGAGGCAGATGAAAGGCAACCATACATTGATGTCTCCCTCCCTCCCTGCCTCTCTGCCCTCCCCTCTTTCTGAAAATAGTGAATAAAATCTTTAAAAATAAAATACATTTTCTGCCCTGGCTGGTAGCACAGTGGACAAGGCGCCAGCCTGCGACCCCAAGGGTCGCAGGTTCAATTCCCCAGCCAGGGCACATAACAAGGTTGCAAAACAGGTCTCCAGTCAGGTCTGTGGCTGGAGGCAGGTGAAAAGCAACCATACATTGATGTCTCTCTCCCTCTCTGCCTCTCTCCCTTCCCCTCTTTCTGAAAATAATGAAATAAAATCTTTTAAAAAATACATTTTTTAAAAAAGTAAAAACAATAAAAAGCTCAAAGCAGCTCTATTCATGATCACCAGAAAATGAAAACAATACAAACTTTCAAGGGTGACTGGATTAATAATGGTACATCCATACAATGAAATATCATTATTTAGCAATGAAAGAATAGAATTATTGATCATGTAACAAAGATGAATATCTAAGGCATTATGCTGAGTAAAAGGGCCGGTGTCAAAAGGTTACATACTGTACAACTCCATTTATATGACACTGTAGAAAAGACAAAACTACATCAATGAAGAACAGATTGTTGCTCATGGTTGAAGGTAAGGGGCAGCATGAGAGAGATTTTTGGGATAACAGAACTGATGAAAACCTGATTTTGGTAGTAGTTATACAAATCTATATATGTGTTAAAACTCATAAGGCTGTAAACCAAAAAACTCAATTTATGTTAACTTAAAAAATAAATAAAGATTAAGTAGATGACTTTCATGGACCTTTCCAGACTTCTGTGGGCCCTTCCAGAGTATGATTTTATAAGTCAGAAGAAGAGTGCAAAAGAAACACAGGGTAATGCTAAATCCCACTGGCATAAAAGCCATTACTCATAAGAACCTCCTGATGACTGCACAAAACATACAAAGCAAACCCAATCTTCAGAAATGGATTCCCATAGGAGGCTAAGAAAACCAGACCTTCAGATCCAAAATGTGTATATTTAAAAATGCCTATGAATGGTTCTCCTTGTTTGTTTCCATATTTTACACTTTCAAGAAGCTGCCAACTTCTCCTGGCTAAGTGCTACTCCTCTTGTGGTTACTCAGTTTACAAGCATTCCTTTACCTATTCCTTATTCCCTCACTTATTGATGGACTCTTTAGGAATCACAGTCAGGGCTGTGCAGAAGCTGCAGCTGGCTTCTGCAGCTGCCTGGAAGGTCCACGCTCCTGGTCCGGAACTACGGTCCCGGCGGAACACGACACACCCTCGAGCAGTTGCAGACGCTAGGTGGGGAGTCCTTCCTCACAAGTCACAAAGCATCCTCTCCCGCCAAAGACCTCCCAAAGGAGGAGGCCGAAAAGGTAGGGTTCTAGGGCATTTCTCCCTTCTGTGAACTGCTCGGCTGCCCCGGCTGCAGCTGGCCCGTTCTGTCCAGCTGTAGAAGTGACCTTGGACAAGTCTCTTCCTCTCCAGACTTAGGAATAAACTCTGGGTAGGTTCACTAATGGAGCTTCCCACTGCCTTCTCAAAGTCTGAAACTTTGGGGGGCCCCGGCGTCAAGAGAGAACCCGGCTCGCCGCTCAAAGACCCCACTACCACCTTCCCCCGCCCACGGGGAACCCCGAGGGAACTTCAGCAACGCACCTGCCCGTGGGCAAGGAGAAGCAAAAAATGCCAAAGCCCGGTCTCCGCTGTCTCCGCTCGCTCCGCCCGGAAAAGGCTGCCGGGCAGCATTCCCTCCCGTCCGGCTCAGTGGTCACCCTCCCCGGGTCCCGCTTCCACCCCCTAGTGGAGCGCGCGCTCCAGGGAGGCCGGTAGAGGACCGGGGCGGCGGTACCCACCTTGAGCTGGGACTTGGAGACCTTGCCGCTGTGGTCCAGGTCCAGGGCGGTGAAGGCGTGCCAAATCGCCTTGAGTAGCTCGTCTTTCAAGCTCCCCATGGCCGCAGCCGTACAACCCGGACTGCACCGGCCACACTGCTCAGCCTCGCCAGCCAGCCCCTGCGCGACTGACACCCCGGGCCTCCGCCGCTCGCAGCGCAGTCACCTGACCTCGGCAGCCCCGCCCACGAGAGGCCCCGCCCCCGGGGAGCCCCGCCCCCCGGTGCTGTCCCAAGGCCGCTGGCTGCGGCTGGAACTTGCGCTGGGTCGGTGGGTCCTAGGTCTTGGCTAAGGCGGTAAGCAAGACCCACATTCCCTTAGTGTACCCCAGTCCCCTCGGTCCATTTAGGTGCTCGTGCACCTCTGAAACAAGACCCTCCATCCCAAGGAAAAGTGTGAGAGTCGAAGTGGGCACCCTGCGCGGTTCCAACCGGAGCCCCGCCGTGGAAAAAGGTGCGCTGGTCCTGGTCCGGAAACGAGGTCGCTGTCGGAGAAGACCAGACCAGACCCCGAGAAGTCCCCGGGCGGGAGCGAGAAACTTGGCGCTGTCCCTAGAGGGAGAGGATGTGATGGGGGATGGGAAGCAGGGAAGGGCTTCTGAGGGAAGTAGGTTTATTCGTTTCGCAAAAGTTTCTTGATACCTACTGCTCTGGGGGCGCAGAGACAAGTTTCAGGTGGGTTTAGAAGTCAGAGAGTCAGGCAGCCTTTTCCTTCTAATCCTCAGCTATTGAGGGTCGGTTTACAGTTCAGGAAGTGTTTGGTAAGGGTTATGCAACTGTTCCTGGTGTTCCTGTCCTTGCCTAAGAATCTGCACCGATCCCAGTAAATCACTCCTTCCATCTAACTAATCAAAATGGGTGGACCTTTTCAAAGAACTTATCCAAGTCCAGAAGAGAGTTCTTATGGTAACCCGTTAACTAATACCTGTTCGTAATAACTTGAGCTCTTTGGGCTTCAAATTTTCCACATATTAAATGAGCGTGGTCGCACCAGATGTTCTGGAAAGGTTCTTCTGTGCTTGCATCCAAGGATAATAAATATCATTGGATGATTCCCACCGGATTAGGTCCCCAGGCACAGTGCCTCATCTCTCTGATCCAAGACCGTATCTGAACAATAGGGAGAGAAGAACAAGTACCAAGAGTTTACAAAAAGAGATGGTTCTCCGATAAAGTTTGGATATTCTTCCTCTTTTATGTTCCTAAGGGCACACATAGGTACTTTATGAAAAAGGAACAGAGCATCCGTCCTAAAGAATAGGGATTTGGAAAGAGCAGAAAAGGAAGGGGCTGCTTCAGTGATCCTGGGGCTGAACAGAACACGATGGAGAAGAGGACAGAGTGGCCCAGGGGAAGGCAAGGGGCAGAAGCAAGAAGACTGTCAGTCACCCACTTGTCCTCCCAGAATGCAGTTTCTACCACTTTTCTTCCCCACCTCCAGCCCAAGTGTGCTAGTTAGCAGAAGCACAGGATTTAACCTCATGTCAATTTGACTGACTTTCCCTGGGTAGTGACCAAACAATTAAATAAATAAAAGAAAGAACAAAAAAGAAACCTTCCTAATTCTCAAGGTTCAGCTTAACCACTAGATGACAGTCCTTCTCTCTGTATCTGGAAGCCCAAACTGCTATTTGAAAGCTGTTTTTTGTTGTTTTTTTTAATCACATAACCAGGATATTCTGAACTTCCAAATTCCTACTTCTTCCACAATCCCCATTCTCATAATCCACACCAATTTTAAAGCAGGACGATATCATGGAAAAGTCTGTCTGTGTTTTGAAAGCTAACAGATTAGATTAGTTATCTCTGTGTAATGGATTACCTCAAAATTTAACAGCTTTAAGCAGTAATAAACATTATCTCATATTTTCTGTGGGTTCAAGCTTTAAAAGCCACTTAGCTGCATAGTTCTGGTTTGATGTCTCTTGGGAGATTTCAGTCCAGATATGGTGTTACAGTCATCTGAAGGCTAGACTGGTGCTGGAGACTCCACTTCCAAGATAATTCACCCATGAGTGCTTGTTCACCAAAGACCTCAGTTCCTCCCTATGGGTCTGCCCACAGTCTACTTGACTGTCCTTATGGCATGTCAGCTGGCTTCTCTCACCACCACCACCACCACCACCACCACCCCCCCCCAGCAAGTGAGCCTGGAAAGAGAAAGGTAGAAGCTACAATGTCTTTTATGATCCAGCCTTGAAAGGCACTCACCATCATTTCTTAGTAGACTATTGAGTGCTCAGGTCAGACCTACTTAATGTGGGAGGGGAATTACAAAAGAGCCTGAATACCAGTAGGCAAAATCACCGGGACCATCTTGGAAGCAGGCTACTACACAGACGTGGGGCAGAATTCAGGCTCCATCACTTAGTTATCTATGAGCTAAAAGTTATCTTTAAAAACTGGTACAAGCCCTGGCCTGGCCGGTAGCACAGTGGATAAGGCGCCGGCCTGCGAACCCAAAGGTCGCAGGTTCGATTCCCCAGCCAGGGCACATAACAAGGTTACAAAACAGGTCTCCAGTCAGGTCTGTGGCTGGAGGCAGGTGAAAAGCAACCATACATTGATGTCTCTCTCCCTCTCTACCTCTCTCCCTTCCCCTCTTTCAAAAAATAATGAAATAAAATCTTAAAAAAAAAAAAAAAAAAAAAAAAAGAACTGCTACAAGGCTTAGATGAGAAACATGTATATGAGACACAGTATCATGGGACCTGGCAATTGTTGAGGTTTGGCTGATGTGGCAGTTTCACACAGTGTCAATTTAGCTAACCTGGAATTCAGTTTCCTAAGTTTCTCTTCCCAGTCTGGTTCCAGGATAGGAATGGCCACAAGAGAAATGTGTGTAAAATTTTGAAGGAGCAAGTGAAGCTGCCCTGTGTCTGATGGCTGATGTAGAATACGAGGGTCCAGCTGCAAACTGTGAACTGGTTACTGATCTGCTGGTACACATTGTTGGTACAGAGTAGCAGCCAGACCCCAATTCCTTCAGCTCCCATCATTCTCTCCTGTTTCGTCTTCTCCCAGCCCTGGGGCAGTGCACGGATGGGGAAAGGACATCAACTTCTGCAGACTACTTGCATTGCAATGTGACAGCTGTGGGTCCCATTTGCCCTGAGTTCCAGTTTGTCCTTGTGAATTCTGTGTCCTCATTCTCCCTCAATTCACTCCAACTCTTCTTTGTGATAGCTAGACATGATGACCTATCCACTTCAAGCTCATTAGTGGACGCAGAGATAGCCTAGACTTCCACCAACTTCTTCACCAGCATTCTTTGTGATCCACAGTTAATCACTTTTCTCTCATCTTCCATCCACCTCCTTTCAAACCTTTTCTTCCTTAACTTCTCCTGCAGTTGCAATGTATATAATCCCTATAATAAATCCACAATGGTGCTGCTTCTATAATCAGCCCCTATTGATATTGGTGAAGACAGATACAGCTGACAAAAAAATATGTATGTTCTGTTAGCTTTGGAGAAGAGTGGGCAGGAGCTAAAAGGGGCTCAAGTGAAAGCTTGAAGTATAGTGATGGAATTGTTATTTAAGGTTAGTGTTATGAGTTCAATTGTGTTTCCCCAAAATTCATGTTTAAGTTCTAACCCTATTAGCTCAGAATGTGACCTTTTTTGGAGATAGTCTTTATAGAGGTAATTTAGTTAAAATGAGGTCATTCAAATGGGTCCTAATTCAATATGACTGGTGTCCTTATAAAAGGAAATTCAGGCCTAGTTGGTAGCACAATGGATAAGGCGAAGGCCTGCGAAACCAAAAGTCACTGGTTCAGTTCCCCAGCCAGGGCACATAACCAGGTCTCCAGCCAGGTCCGTGGCTGGAGACAGGTGAAAGGCAACCATACATTGATGTCTCTCTCCCTCTCTGCCTCTCTCCCTTCCCCTCTCTCTGAAAAACAATAAATAAGATAATTTTTTAGAAAAGAAGGAACCAATGCTACTGACACCTTGGTCTTGGACTTCTGGCCTCCAGAACTGTGGATAGATTTCTGCTGTTTAAGCCACCCATTTCTGTTGTGTACACGTCCCATATTGGGGCACCGCATTATGGCACCTGCTGGCAAATTTGTGCTATTAGACAAAAGGTGGCCCATGTTATCTAGTGACAGAAAGCCTAACTGCAGTGTTACCTGAGGTAATGTTAACATTGGGAAGGATATCTAGTGGAAAATAGAAAGGATATTTAATGATCTTGTAGATTCAGCTAAGGAGATTTTCAATCAGAATGTTAAAATTGCCATTGGCTTCTATTTGCCTAAGACAAAGTATGAGAAGGGACTTGAATTAAAAAAGAAATTGTTCAATTTTCAAAAGAGATTTAGAGGGACTATAGAGGAGCCAAGAACTGTTAGGTTCAGCCCTTCCTGTGAACTGAAAGGTCATAGGTTCAGTTCCCAGTCAGGGCTCATACTTAGGTTGCAGGTTCAGGCCCCACCATGTTGCATGCAGGAGGCACCCCATCAATGTTTCTCTCTCACATTAATATTTCTCTTCTCTCTCTCTCGCTTTCTCCAATCCTTCCCCTCTCTCTAATATCAGTAAGTGACATTTGGCCAAGATGGAAGCGTAGGTAGACACATTTCACCTCCTTGCACAATCATAACAAGAATCACAACTAACCTCAAAAGAAAAAACAGCCAGCACTGCCAAAAAATAGAAGTGTCTAGAAGTCCAACAACCAAGAATTTAAAGAAAAAATATTCATCCAGACGGGTAGGCGGGGCAGAGAGGATGTGGTGTGCCAGAAGGCACGGCAAAGACGGCCTTGGGAAAGGCGAGTTGCGGCAGATAAAATCTGCGGGGACACTTGGGGAGTGTGACATGAACACATCCCCAGGCTAGACTACGCAGTCCAGGGGTCTAGTGCCGGGGAAAATAGCTTTTGGATATGAAAATTAGTGTGGGTTGGAGCAGTGGAAGAAACTGCTCATCTCTCAGCAGAGTTTTTTAGAGGGCCCCCTCAGTCCTAGAATACATGCCAACCCACACATCCTGGGCACCGCCACCAGGGCAACAGCTAGAGGGGTGCTAGTTGCATATGGAAAGTGGGTAAAGTGACTAGAAACAGAGCAAGTGCCAAGCAAGCAGCCTTGTTCCTTCTCTGACCACTCCCCAACATACAGCATCGCAAAGCAGCGAACCGGGTTGCCTTGCTTGGGTAAATACCTAAGGCTCCATCCCTTACAATATAATAGGTGCTCCAGGACAGGGAAACATAGCAGCTCTTTTTAATACACGGAAACAAACGCAAGGAGGCTGCCAAATTGAGGAAACTAAGACACATGGCCCAAATGAAAGAAGAGATCAAAACTACAGAATAAAAGCTAAGTGAAATGGAGATAGCCAGCCAATCATATGCAGAGTTCAAAACACTGGTGATAAGGATGCTCAGAAAATTCATTGAGCACAGAAAATGCGTAAGGGAAAAATGAAGGCTACACCAAGTGAAATAAAGAAAATTTCACAAGGAACCAATGGTGAAAGGAAGGAAGTTATAGTTGAAATCAATGATTTGGAACAGAAGGAAGAAATAAACAGTCAACCAGTAAAGAATGAAGAGAGAAGATTTCAAAAAACACCCTGGCTGGTGGCTTAGTGGATAAGTGCTCGCCTGTGAATACCGAAGGTCTCGGGTTCAATTCCCAGTCAAGGCAACATAACCAGGTTGCAAGTCAGGTCTCCAGCCAGGTCTGTAGCTGGAGGCAGGTGAAAGGCAACCATACATTGATGCCTTTTTCCCTCTCTGCCTCTCTCCCCTCCCCTCTCTCTAAAAATGATAAATAAAATCTTAAAAAGAAAGATAGGGAAAAAAAAAAGAATGTGAAGGCAGAAGATGGGGAAGGGGACATTCTAAGAGATCTCACGGGAAACTACAAGAACCCATTGTATTTGAAAGGCATGGATACACGCCTTGAAATTTTTTAAATTCTTTTTGGCTGGGTGGCCTGTTTTTCCATCCAGGGCCAGCTCAGTCTCAGCTAACATTCACAGCTGCCCAAGTGCTCCAAGCAAACAGCACTACCATCCCCCGTTGTAGACCGCATTTCTGCTTCAAGATACAAAGGAGAAGCATGCGCTCATGGAAGGGCGTGTACAGGTGAACATGCTGCTCTGCTGGGGACAGACAACAGAGGAGTGACAATGAGCCTGAGTCCTGGAGAATGATTTGCAGTCAACTGGGTAAAAAGTGAAGGAAGAACCTCACCGACAGAACAGCCTGGACGAAACATGGTTTAGCCAAGAAGCCCGCGTGAAGGCCAGTGCGACTGCAGCCTGGAGAGCAGCGGCAGCCTGGCTGAGATGGGAGGGTGACAGGAGACGTCAGCATCCGAAGCCCAATAAGACAGGAGCACCAGGCAGGTTAGCTCTGCCGAGCCCTTTGTCTGACCCCACCCGTCTGAAATACCCTGTAAGCAGTGGACAGGATCTGGCAGCAAAAAGCAGAAATGCTGAACGATTGTGCCTGAAGTCAGCAGATGAGGGAATGGTGTCCCGGACGCTGGCCCCTCAGCAGCTGACAGTATCTTCATGACTGCCATTACCGCACAGCTTTCCTGGGGACAAGAGGAAGCTTCTGGTTCCACGGGAAGTTTCATAAGCAGGTCTCAGGGTTGAAGCAGAGCCTCAGGGAGTCAGGGCTGCCTCCTATCCTCTGCGCCACGTGGAACTGCAGTCTCCTCAAGTGGCCCTGTCTGCCTAATGGGGCAGGTTATCGCAAGGAACAAATAAGAGAAGAGCTATAAACTGTACTCACTAAAGCCCATCCAAACAGGAGAGGCCACAGTGATGAACAAGAAGGAGAAGAGGAATAGAGATCTGATGCCAATGAGGACAATGGCCTCTGAAGCCCTGGGGGTGAATGTTTGCTCAAGGTGTTACCGGAGAAACCCTTGTTCTTCTTGCCAATGCAGTAAAGAATTACAGATCAGTGAGACTGTTAGAGAGCACACAAAATTTATTAATGGGTGGGAGAGCAAAAACAAGGGTGGCCAAAGGCCAGAGGTGGTAAGCTTGCCCTAGCATGGCCAAAGGCCAGGGACCCAGGGCCCAAAGCCTAAGGTGCCAAAAGAGAAGGTAAGTCCTTCCTTCTGAGCCCTCATGTTGGTGAGATGAGAGAGAGGAAGTTACATATTGAACGAGTGGTGTTAGCTTCCCAGGACTTGGGGGCAGGGACACCTAAAGGTATTAATGGAAGTCTTCCTTTAGGCACTGTGGGCCCTTCCCTCCTTTAGGGCCTTGGGATGCCTTTGGAATTTAAACAGTCTCAAAAGGCTTTTCTTCCCAGATAATGGAAACAATACATAGAATTCCAAGGATTTTTCTCCTCCCTGGCTAAGTGTTTCCTGTGATATTGAAACACCTGGCAGTATTATTAGACCAGCCCAGGACCCCTGGGTTAGTGGGTGAGACATGTCTTCCTCTGCTTCTAGCCTCTTGTAACAATGGTGCAAAAGCAGCAAAATCTGACCTTTTAGTTACATGAACTGTGTGACAGGCCTAACTACAAGTCTCTCAGGCTTCACTAGCTGAGCCCAATGTTCTACAAAAAATCCTGGTTTAATGATCTTTCTTTTCACTGAGCCCAAGGCCAGATCTACCGCCCTGCAGAAATCGTGAGAATCCATCAACCTGGACCACTGAGAAAGGGATGAGAATCAGCTTCTCAGAAGTGAAGATAGAGTCTTGACGATTAGAGGGGAAGGAAGGGCATTCCAGAAGCAGGTAGTTGCAAGTGTAAAAGTATGGAAGAAAGAGGGGGAAGGGGGTGCATGTGGCAGATGAAGGAGGAGGAGGAATTTATGTACAATGGTATTTTGGCTCATGTGATACTGCGATTTATAATAGGAAATATATTTGGTCTTAGTTCCTGGCACAGAGCTCCAAAACCCTTGGAATTCCCTAAGTGGTGAGAGGATAAAGGTGTCTTTTGTTATGTTAATGATACAACTTTCTAAAGCTTTTCTTTTTAAAGATTTTATTTATTATTTCCAAAGAGAGGGAGAGGGAGAGAAACATCAATGTATGATTGCCTTTCACCTGCCTCCAGCTACATACCTGGCTGGAGGCCTGGCTTGCAACCTGGTTATGTGCCCTGGCTGGGAATCGAACCAGTGACCTTTGGGTTCGCAGGCCATTGCCTATCCACTGAGCCACCAGCCAGGGCTTGATACAACTTTCTAAAAGTCCCTAAGGATTGGAGCTGGTTGACAGAGTAACCAACCCAATGACTAGACCTACTCCTTTGACCTCTGGGGAGAAGGGAGGAGTTGGAGGTTGGATCAAACACCACTGAAGCCTCTGTAAAAATCCAAAAGGACGGGGTTTGGAGAGCTTCTGGGTTATCTGGGACCTCACCTATGTTTCTCTTCATCTCATTATTCATTCCTATCCTTTAATATTCTATGTAATCTGATAAGTGAACTGGCTTCCAGAGTTCTGTGAGCTGCTCCAGGAAACCAAAGTTTGGGCATGGGAACCGCTGATTTTTTCAACCAAAAGGTCAAACACACAGAGTACATAACCTGTGCTTAGATGTGATTGACAGCTGAAGTCCGGGCAATCTTATGAGATTAACTGCGGCAGCTGATGCTACCTCTGGGTAGGGTCATAACTGACGCCGCTGGTATTGCGCAATTGCTTGGTGGAAGGGAAGAAACCCACACATCAGAATTGGTGTCAGAAATAGGCTAAGAAAACCTCTTTGCAGTCAGAAAGGTGACCAGAGAGAGCTGAGGGTTTTTTTGTTGATTTGCTTTGCTTTGCTTTGCTTTTTTCTTAGGAGATGCTGAATCCAAAAGTCAAGCAGAGCCTCCAAATGCGTAGTGAAATATGAAAGCACTAGACAGAGAGGATGGGAGTCTGATATAAAAGCAGAGGTACAGAAATCAGGGAGATCAACCCAAGTCCAAACACAAGGGTGGGAGGTAGAGCCTGACAAGGGCCCGATTTGTACACGGTTCCTGAGGTGGAAGGCGAGGGTGTGATCTGAGGGGCTATGGGCAACGTCCAGCCCAGCTGTAATATATATGTAGACATGTGGATGAGATCCGCTAGAGAGAGTAGAAAGTAAGATGAAAACAAGGGTAGAATCCCAACAAACACCAATAAGGAATGGCTTAAAGAGGAGCTCGTGAGAGGCTAAGAAAGTACAAGCAGTAAAGTCCAAAGTCTCCCTATCCCCTAGCACCTCTCTGAGGCCCACTCTCCCTTCATAGTGCCTGCTCCTCATTCCTGAGCTAATTCTTGATCCTTCCCCTTCCCCTTCTCCATGAAGACTCTCCTTCTGCAGAGTGTAGGAAAACAACCTAAGTTAAAGCTATCCATGTTTAAGTGTGAATGACCAGTGTGCCTATCTTCTGCTAGTCCTTGAGTATTACATACAAATGTAACCTATAATTGTAAATTAATATCTAATGGGTGAAATTTCAGCCTATTTGACCTGGGAATGGCAAAGAAAGCTTCAACTGCGGCGACTCTGGTCATGTACTTCAGCCTGAGGGCAGGAAGCAGAGGAGCAGCTCTGAAACCCCTTAATGGCCTAATTCAGGGATCTTCACGTGGTTCTCTCCTTCCTACCACGTTTTCCTTTCTTTCTTCCTCTCTCTTTCTTTCTTTCCTTTTTAAAGATTTTTATTATTTTTAGAGAGAGGGGAAGGGAGAAAGGCAGAGAGGGAGAGAGACATCAGTGTATGGTTGCTTTCACCTGCCTCCAGCTACGGACCTGGCTGGAGACCTGGCTTGCAACCTGGTTATGCCCTGGCTGGGGATTGAACCAGCGACGTTTGAGCCAGCGCCTTATCTACTGTGCCACCAACCAGGACCCCTACCTCCTTTTTCTAATGGGTGATATCTATGGTTTGAATCTGCTAGAAATCTCTAACTGATAGCCTCTCTCTCTTTCTCTCTCTCTCTCTCTCTCTCTCTCTCTCTGGGAGCCAAGACAAGCCTAACACTGGTGGCCAAAGGCCAGTTCAGCTTCAAACCAAATATCCTTCTTCTTCTTCTTTTTAAAATTTTATTTTAAAGATTTTCTTTATTATTTTTTTAGAAAGAAAGGCAGGGAGGAAGGAAAGGAGAGAAACATCAATGTGTGGTTGCCTTTCACCTGCCTCTAGCTACAGACCTGGCTGGAGACCTGGCTTGCAACCTGGTTATGTGCCCTGGCTGGGAACGAATATACTTCTTGATTGACTCTTAGCAAGGACAGAATAGCTGAGGCTTCAGACCTCACATGGAAAGCTATGGAGATAGTAGTATAGAAATGTCACCCCTTTTTATCCATTTTCTTAGAGAATGATTGATGTTTGAAAGAGGCATCAAACATTTTTTCTTCTGTTCCAGCCATTATGGAAAACAGTATAGAGGTTCCTCAAAAAAAAAAAAAAAAAAAAAAATGGGACAACCTTATGAGGTAGCAATCTCACTGTAGATATATGTATATCTGAAGGAAATTAAATTAGTATCTTTTTTTCCCTAACACTCACCATGGGAAAGTAAATGAATATCTTGAAGAGATATCTGCACTTCCAAGTTTATTGCAGCAGTATTCACAGCAGTCAAGATATGGAAATAACCTAATTGTCCATTGAGGGGGGAATGAATAAAGAAAATGTGATATATGCATATACAATGGAATATTATTCAGCCTTTACAGAGAAGGAAATCTTGATGTCTGTGACAACATGAATGAATCTGGTCTAGCTAAGTGAGCTAGACACAGAAAGACAAATACCACATGATCTCACCATATGTGAATCATAGAAACAGAGAAAAGAATGGTGGTTGCCAGGGGCTGGGGGAGGGGGAAAGGGGAGATGTTGATTAACAGCACAAAGTTTCAGTTTTGCAAGATAAATAAGTTCTGAAGTTCTGATGTGAATATGGTTAACAGTACTGTATTTCATACTTGAGATTTGCTGAGAGTAGAGCGAAAGTGTTCTCACCACACACACAAAAAAAAGGTAAAAATGCGAGGTGATGGATATAATAATTACCTTGAATATGGCAATTATTTCACAATGTATATCAAAACATCAAGCCATACATCTTGAATATGTACAATTTTTACTCATATTAATTGATTATACCTCAGAAAAAGATGTGGGGGGGGGGATCAGTAATGCCAAAATAAACCTTTTTCTTCTATTCTTAATGCTCTTCCCTCCTGGCTCTATGCCTTCCTTCCCTTTTTTTTCTTTTTTCCACAGATAAGTATTGAGCATTTTCTCTGTGTCAGGTATTGTGCCAGGCGCTGGAGATACAGCAAAGAACATGCAGGCCCTTTCCCCCCTGGACTAACAGTCAGGTGAGGTCCTGTCCCTCCTGCTGCGGACTACAGGAGGTCAGGCCCTGGGGTGCGGATGACTTTCTAGTCTGCAGCTGTATACCGGGTCCCCAGAGTAGCTTTCTTTCTTTCTTTCTTTCTTTTTTTTAAAGATTTTATTTATTATTTCCAGAGAGAGGGGAAGGGAGAGAGGCAGAGAGGGAGAGATACATCAATGTATGGTTGCCTTTCACCTGCCTCCAGCTATGGATCTGGCTGGAGACCTAGCTTGCAACCTGGTTATGTGCCCTGGCTGGGAATCCAACCAGCGACCTTTGGGTTTGCAGGCTGGTGCCTTACCCACTGTGCTACGGCCAGGGCCAGAGTAGCTTTCTGTTCCTTCCCATATTTCCAATCTTTCTCTCTCTCTCTCTTATCGAACCTTTAATATATTAGTAGTAGAATCATCCAAAGGTGTTACCTTCCAGCAAGAAAGAATTGAGTTTGCAGAGTCAGCTTTCTTTTGTTACCACATTTGAGAGCATATTATCAGACCCTCTTTTTACCTCGTTATCATGTGACCATCGAGTTAATCCTTTTTCTTGCTCTTGCTACAATTCCTGCTTTTGCATAAGTCTTCGTTTCACTCACAGTTTCTTCTATATACTCATCCCTCATTGCACAGAGAGTATATATTTACACTTATATACTTTATATGTACTTAATGGAAGGAAGAAGCAAAGCAGCCAAAAATATTAATATCTACTTTGAAAAGTAATAAGAATTTATATATATATAATATTATATTTATCCTCACTTTGTATTATAATTATCCTTTCATATACTTTTGACTTTGACACATTGAACTTTTGTAAATGTTATAAATAACTGTAATTAGTGTTCTCTTTTGATCTTCCAAAGACACACATGGCCAGTGAGAATGCTGTTGCGTAAGTTTCAATGTGTCATCAGGACTATTTCAAATATTTTTTGGAAGCGTCCTTTTCTTGGGTGAGACAAGTGCCTCTTGGAATTGACTGCACTTCTAAAAGCCTTGGTTTCTTCTCAAGGAGCATATTAGAATCCAAAATCCGGTGATTGAGTGTGCAAATCAATTTCATAGTGAGTAAAGTTGTTCCCAAATGACAAATCTGAAGAATATATATTTTTAATTTATTGATTTTAGAGAAGGAGAGGAAGAAAGAGAGAGAAACATCAGTTTGCTGTTCTACTTATGTATATATTTATTGGTTGATTTTTGTACGTGCCCTGAGAGGTATAGAACCTGCCATCTTGGAGTATTAGGACGTGGCTGTAACCAACTGAATTGCCCAGCCAAGGCCCAATATTTTTATTTTTCATGTCCATCATTTTGCATGAAAACTTTACATTTTTATCCAACTCTAAATTGTTTTTCTCCTAATATAAGAATATACTGAGTATACCATATACTTCTTTAATTTAATTTAATTTTTTTTAAATTTTATTTTTGTTGTATTACATCCATCCCCTTTTTGCTCCCCTCTGTCCCCCCACCCACCCACCCATTCCCCCCAAAGTCAATCCCACCTGTTGTCCATGTCCATGGTTCCTTTATACTAGGTTCTTGTCTATGCTGCTCCCCTTCTTTGCCTCTACCTCTCCCTCCCCCCCTACCCCGTTCCCCTGACCACTGAAGGCCTATTCCTTGTATTCATATACTTGGTTCTGTGTTGGTTGTTGTTAGTTTTGTTCATTATTGTCCCGTAAGAGGTGAGATCATATGATATTTGTCCTTCACTGACTGGCTTATTTCACTAAGCATAATACTCTCCAGTTCCATCCATGTTGTTGCCAAGGGTACAAGTTCCTTCTTTCTTTCTGCTACATAGAATTCCATTGTGTATATGTACCAAAGTTTTTTGATCCAATCATCCATTGATGGGCACTTAGGCTGTTTCCAGTACTTGGCTATTGTAAATAGTGCC
>PVIW01007575.1:0-60284 GCA_004026585.1 Noctilio leporinus
TAAGCAAATTTAGCAAAATAGCTGGGTATAAAGTCAATATCCAGAAATCAAAAGCATTTTTGTATACCAATAATGAAACAACAGAAATAGAAGTGAAAAAACAAATCCCATTTACCATAGCAACAAGAAAAATAAAGTACCTAGGAATCAACTTAACTAAGGAGGTCAAAGACCTGTACTCAGAAAACTACAGAACAATAAAGAAAGAAATCAAGGAAGACACAAATAAATGGAAGCATATACCATGTTCGTGGATGGGAAGAATTAACATCATTAAAATGTCCATACTACCCAAAGCAATCTACAGATTCAATACCAATGACAGACTTCACAGAAATAGAAAAAATACTTCAAAAATTTATATGGAGCCAAAAACGCCCACGAATAGCCACCACAATCTTGAGAAAGAAGAACAAGGTAGGAGGAATCACAATACTGGACTTCAAACAATACTACAAGGCTACTGTCATCAAAACAGCATGGTGCTGGCATAAGAATAGACATATAGATCAATGGAACAGAATAGAGAGCCCAGAAATTAACCTAGGACTCTATGGTCAACTAATATTTGACAAAGGGGGAAGGAACATCCAATGGAATCAAAACAGTCTCTTCAACAAATGGTGTTAGGAGAACTGGACAGCAACATGCAAAAAGATAAAACTAGACCACCACCTTACACCATACACCAAAATAAACTCAAGATGGATAAAGGATTTAAACTTGAGCAGTGCCACCATAAACGTCCTGGAGAAAAATATAGGCAGTAAACTTTCAGATATCCTACGCAAAAATATGTTTACTGATACTTCACCAAGGGCAAAGGAAATCAAAGAACGAATCAACAAATGGGACTATATCAAATTGAAAAGTTTCTGTTCAGCTAAAGAAAATATCAGCAAAATTCAAAGGGAACCAACTGTATGGGAAAACATAAATTACAATGATACCTCAGATAAGGGTCTGATCTCCAAAATATATAAAGAACTAAGGCGACTCAACACCAAGGAGACAGACAGCCCAATTAAAAAATGGGCAAAGAAGCCCTGGCTGGTAGCACAGTGGATAAGGTGCCGGCCTGTGAACCCAAAGGTCGCAGGTTCGATTCCCAGCCAGGGCAACATAACTAGGTTGCAAGGCAGGTCTCCAGCCAGGTCTCCCTCCAGGTCTGTGGTTGGAGGCAGGTGAAAAGCAACCATACATTGATGTCTCTCTCCCTCTCTTCCCCTCTTTCTAAAAATAATAAAATAAAATCTTTAAAAATAAATAAATAAATAAAATTAAAAAAAAATAAAAAATGGGCAAAGAACCTGAACAGACAACTCACTGAAGAAGATATACAAAGGGTCCAGAGGCATATGAAAGAATGCTCAACGTCGCTAGTCATCAGAGAGATGCAAATTAAAACTACATTAAGATACCACCTCACACCTGTCAGAATGGCAATCATCAGCAAATCAACAAACAACAAGTGTTGGCGAGGATGCGGGGCAAAGGGAACCCTCATACACTGTTGGTGGGAATGTAGGCTGGTGCAGCCACTGTGGTAAACAGTATGGGGTTTCCTTAAAAAACTAAAAATGGAACTGCCTTTTGATCCAGCAATTCCACTACTTGGAATATACCCAAAGAATCCTGAAACACCAATTCATAACAACCTATGCACACATATGTTCATAGCGGCACTATTTACAATAGCCAAGTGCTGGAAACAGCCTAAGTGCCCATCAGTGGATGATTGGATCAAAAAACTTTGGGACATTTACACAATAGAATTCTATATAGCAGAAAGAAAGAAGGAGCTCCTACCCTTTGTAACAACATGGATGGAACTGGAGAGTGTTATGCTTAGTGAAATAAGCCAGTCAGTGAAGGACAAATATCATATGATCTCACCCATTACAGGACAATAATGAACAAAACTGACAACAAGCAAAACAGAACCAAGTATATGAATACAAGGAATAGGCCTTCAGTGGTCAGGGGGAACGGGGTAGGGGGAGGGGGGAAGCAGAGGCATAGAAGGGGAGCAGCTTAGACAAGAACCTAGTATAGAGGAACCATGGAAATGGACAACAGGTGGGATTGATTTTGGTGGGAATGGGTGGGTTGGGAGGGGGACAAAGAGGAGCAAAAAGGGGATGGATGTAATACAACAATAAAATTTTTTTTAAAATTAAAAAAAAATTATATGAAGCCAAAAAAGCCCACAAATAGCCATAGCAATCTTGAGAACAAAGAACAAGTAGAAGGAATCACAATACCGAACATCAAACTATACCACAAGGCCACTGTAATGAAAACAGTCTGGTACTGGCGTAAAAATAGACAATATAGATCAATGGAACAGAATAGAGAGCCCAGAAATAAACCCAGGACTCTCTGGTCAATTAATATTTGACAATGGTGCAAGGAATGTAAAATGGAGTAAAAATAGCCTTTTCAACAAGTGATGTTAGGAGAACTGGACAGAGACATGCAAAAAATAATTAAAACTAGACTACCAACTTACACTATACACCAGAATAAACTCAAAATGGATAAAGAATGTAAACATAAGCCACAACACCATAAAAGTCCCAGAGGAAAGCATAGGATGTGAAATTTCAATATATCCTATGCAGAAATATCTTCACTGATATTTCTCCAAGGGCAAAGAAAATAAAAGGACAAATCAACAAATGGAACTATATGAAACTGAAAGTTTTTGTTCAGCTAAAGAAAACACCGGCAAAATTCAAAGAGAACCAAATGTATGGGAAAACATATTTGCCAATGATACCTCACACAAGGGTTTGATACCCAAAATATATAAAGAACTTATGTGACCCAACACCAGGGAGACAGACAGCCCAATTATAAAATGGGCAAAGGACCTGAACACCTCCCTGAGGAAGACATACAAAGGGCCCAAAGGCACATGAAAAAATGCTCGACATCACTAGCCATGAGAGAGATGCAAATTAAAACCACAATGAGATGCCACCTCACACCTGTCAGAATGGCCATCATCAACAAATTAACAAACAACAAGTGCTGTTGAGGATATGGAGAAAAGGGAACCCTGGTACACTGTTGGTGGGAATGCAGACTGGTGCAGTCACTTTTGAAAACAGTTTGAAATTTTCTCAAAAAAATAAAAATGGAACTGCCTTTTGACTCATCAATTCCATTGCTAGGATTATACCCAAGCAACGCTAAAACATCAAGTCATTAGGACCTATGTACCCCTATGTTAAAGCAGTGCTATTTACCATAGCCAAGTGCTGGAAACAGCCTAAGTGCCTGCCCATCAGTGGATGAATGGATCAAAACACTTTGGTACATGTAGACAATGGAATACTACATAGCAGAAAGAAAGAAGAAGCTCCTACCTTTTGCAACAACATAGATGGAACTGGAGAGTATTGTGCTTGGTGAAATAAGCCAGTCATTGAAATGAATACCATATGATTTTACCCATTACAGGAGACTAATGAACAAAACAAACAAATAAGCAAAACAGAACCTGAAACATGAATACAAGGAACAGACTTTCAGTGTGCAGAGGGGTGGGGGAGGGAGAAGTGGTGAGAAAGAGGCAAAGAAGTGGAACAGTTTAGTCAAGGAGCTAGCATGGGTATCCCATGGACATGGACAACATGTGTGACTGTGGGGGTTGTTGTGGACAGTGAGGAAGGGCAGAGCAGTGGGGAAAAAATGGGATGAATGTAATACAACAACAATAAAATTAAATAAATAAACAAATAACTTTCATAAAATGGTAAGAGAAAATTAATAATCAGAATTTGCATTTTATATAGCAGTGATTTACTATCAAAATAGAAATTAAAATAATTAATATATGATTGCATGTAAGGAATAAAATACCTTGTAATAAATTTAATCAGCAAGATAGAAGACCCATACATAGAAGACTATAAGTCATAGAAAAAAATGAGGAAGATACATGTAAATAGGAGGATATATTTTGCTCATAGATGGGAAAAATTAACATTATTCAAATGTTTATACTACCTTAAAAATCCAGATTCAAAAAAATTATCATAATTTTCATAGGGCTATAACAAATATTTTTAAATGTATATGAAACAACAAAAGATCCCAAGTATTGAAAAAGAACAAAGTTGGAAGCATTATGCTATGTGATATTAAACTATACTACAAAACTATAGTAATCAAAATAGCATAGCACTGGCATAAAAACAGACACATAGATTAATGGGATAGACTAGAGAGCACAGAAAAAACCCACACTTATTTTTTAAGTATATTTTATTGATTATGCTGTTATAGTTGATCCAAATGCCCCCCATTGCTTCCCTCCACTCAGTATCCCCTTTCCCTTCAGCAATCTAGCAATTCATGTGCATGGGTCATGAATGTAAGTTCTTTAGATTCTCCCTTTCCTAAACTATTCTTAACAACCCCTTGTCTTTTGTTCTTTACGATTATGCTTCTTAATCTCTGCATCATTTCCCTCATTCTTTCCTTTCCCCCTCTGAGCTGATAATCCTCCAAATGATATCCATACCTATGATCCTGGTTGTTTGCTTTGTTTGTTTTTGTTTTTTTAGATTCAATTGTTGATAGTTGTTTGTTTTTCATAGTTTTTTCTTTTTCTTAAGTCTCTTTAACATTTTATGTAAAAATGACTTAGTGATGATGAATTCCTTTAGCTTTATCTTATCTAGGAAGCATTTTATCTGCCCTGCCATTCTAAATGATGGCTCTGCTGGATAGTTATCTAGGTTGTAGGTCCTTGCTTTTCATCACTTTGAATACTTCTTGCAAAGTTTCTTTTGATAAATCAGCTGTTAGTCTTATGGAAACTCCTCTGTAGATAAAACTCTTCTATTCCCTTGCTGCTTTTAAGATTCCCTCTTTATCTTTAACCTTTGACATTTTAATTATGGTGTATCTTCTTGTGATCTTCTTTGGATCCAGTTTGTTAGGATTCTTTATGATTCCTGGACTTGTATGTCTATTTTCTTCACCAAATTAGGGAAGTTTTCAATTTCTTGCTCTTCCTCTTCTGGCACCCCTATGATGCAGATGTTTCTAAAATTCTCCTTATTCTTTTTGCATTTTTGTTTCTTCTTTCTGTCCTGATTGAATGTTTTTGTTTTTTTTTTTTCTTCCTTTTGTTCTAAGTCATTGATGTGAACCCTGGGTTCCTCCCCTTCACTGTTAGTTTCCTGTATATTTTTCTTTATTACATTTTGTGTAACCTACATTTTTTTTCTTTACTTTTTTGGCATTATTTTTGCCATACCAGAATTCTCTGAGCATCCTTATAACCAGTGTTTTGAACTATGCATCTGATAGGTTTGGTATCTCCATTTCATTTAGGTCTTTTGCTGGGGTTTTGTTCCATTCTTTCATTTGTGCAATATTTCTTTGTCTACTCAATTTGGCAGCCTCCGTGTTTGTTTCTGTGTATTAGGTAGAGCTCCCTGTCTTAGTGTGGCCTATGTAGCAAAGGCACCTGTAAATTGTTGCTTCCCTAGATACTCTCCCAACTACACCTATAGAATATGCTGTGGAGTGCCATGACCCCTTTAAGAATCATGAAAGGTATACAAGGACATACAGAACACAGCAAACACAGTTTCTATTGCATACAACTTCAGGCAGCTTGTGGATCCTGTGCAGTCCCAGTCCTTGATTTCAGGACTTGGACTTCCCACCTCTCTGTAGCACATCTGTGGGATTGCTGCTGGCAGGGCAATGTGCAGCAATGACTCAGCTGTGAATATTCTTCTGTGAACTAGCTATGCCTGAGTCATGTGCCAAGGTCATGATTAAGAAATGCTCATGCAGAGTTAGAGGTGGTTTAGCCTTTGCCCCATCTCCTTCTAAATACCTCAGAGATTTAGCAGAGACTCTGGCCAAGGAGTCATATCTCTGGCAGACATCTGCATCTGTGAGCCATCCAGAACATTTTTCTTGGCAGGGGCAAGATGGTCAGTCAGCATACGTAAGCATTTGTCGGGAGAAAGTTTCTCAGGTCAGGACCTCTCTCACTTGTGCAGGCAACCAAACCTGGCACCAACGCCCAAGCTAATGGCCTCTGTCCAGCTGTCAGAGTGGGAGCCTCTTTCCTGCTCTGGGCAGCCCTCTTGACCTGGATGAGATCACATGAGGAGCTCCGTCTCTAGGGTTCCAAAACAAAGAACTAGAAGCAAAATCAGATACAAGATCAGGGGTGGCATGAGTGATCGTGGACCTCAGAGAAGCAAATGAGCCCATTGAGGGGTCAGCCTTGCAGAACCAGCCCCAGAATAGCCAGTGAAACTTTGCAGGTGCTTTACCCTTACCCACTACCTACCTCACTTACTGGGAAAATAGCCCCCTTGACCACCTGCCTGCTGGCTCTTCATGCAGAACATACTCCAAGCAACTGTTAGAATTTTCACAGTGCCAGTAGCTACTGTTGGCTGTCCTTGGGGACAGCTGTCCTTGGGGTTTGGCCAGTCTCACACATAGGAGGTACAAGGCCCATAGAGGCAAGGCTCAGCCAAAAAGCCCAGGGCCTTCCAAACCTCTTTTCATTTAAATTTATTTTATTTTATTATTTTATTTATTTGTTAACACCAATGTGTGGTTGCCTCCTGTGCACTCCTAACTGGGGACCTGGCCCACAACCCAGGCATGTGACCTGACTGGGAATCAAATCATCAAACCAGTGACCCTTTGGTTGATAGGCTAGCATTCAATCTAAGCCACACCAGCCAGGGCCCAAGCCTTTTCTTAAAATGCCAGTTTATGCATTATTATTTTTGTGATTGTTTCCAAAGATCATCCTGATGACATAGTAAAATCCACATACTGTTTTCACAATTTAGACTCACTCAAAGGTGGTTTGTGCTCAAGGGTGATATTTTCAGAACCTGGTTGTCTCAGAGAAGACCCAGAGTAAGCCCCTGAGAGAGCTATTTCCTCTACCAGAAAGACAAAATAGCTCAGATCGCTGAGTCTGGAATCTTAGAGAGCCTACACAAGTCCTTGCTCCTTGAGGGAACAAGATACCCACCCTCTTTAAGCCTCCATTTTCTTATCTTTAATAAAAGGTAAGAATATTGCCTAGCTCACCCTGCTGTGATGGTGGTTTATCAGAGTGCCTGCTAACATATTGCTTCTAGATGCCACCAAAGAACTTGTCTGAGGCTTCCTATAGACCAGAGCTTCCTGACTCTTGACAAGCCTGTCCCATGCCCACACCCACATGTTGCCTGGTCACCACAGGGTCCTCTGCTGGGGAATTCCTCCTCCAGCAGACCAGAGCTGCTGCTCCTGGGGAATGAAAATTATCCAGTTCATTCATCTCCCTAGGCAACACTGGTACTGGACTACTATCTACACCCTCTGCCCAGGCCCTACCTTACCTTGGCCTAACTGACCACAGGATACTACCTCAGCTAGTGGAAGCTGGGGGAGAAGGTGACCAGTTCAGGTCATTTTCCTATATCTGAGCCCAGTGTTTGCTGGATTGATTTGTTGATCAACACTGAATCAGCCCAAGAGCCTAAAAGCACAGCCTACTCTGTGTTGGGGTGGGGAGGTCAACTACTGCCCTGTTAGCTCAAGTGTGTTCTCAGAACCAGAGCTAGTACCTCCCACAGCCACTGTTTAGCTTCAGTTTCTGCATCAGGATGAGGACCAGGAGTCCCTGAGGAGGTCGAGAGGCAGGGAGAGTTCCTAGAGTATGTTGGGCAAACGTGTCATCCTTGAGCTGAGGCTTCCCAGGGATAGCAGCAGAACCAGGTGGTGGGGTGTCCTGGCTCAAAGGCTCAGAGACCAAGAGAGCAATGACATCATGGAGCTCTGGGCTCCCGTCCAGAGATCCTCCTGCTGAGTGTGTCTGCTATGGCCACATGCTGCTTCATGGCCAGCCCTCTCTTGGTCCAGACTCACTGGGAGGAAAAAGTTATTTTCCTCCTGGACACCTTCTTGGTCATTCCTGAGCCTGAGGCCCCAATGATCTTCCTCAGCCCCTCCACACAAAGTGACAATAATCACCAGAGCATATATTTCTGAGTGTTTACTGCCTGCCAGGGTTCATCTCACACAGGTCATGGGTGTTATCTCTCATAACTCATACCACTTAACAAGAGGGTCCTACAAAATGAAACAAAACAAAACAAAAAAACAGTTCATAGCCCTCCTCTATCCTTCTGGAGCTTTCAGTTAAGATATCTGTGTGGCCTATGAAGCCCAATAAAGTGACAGATGCCTCCAGCTTCTCAGACCAAGGTATAGATCTTCTTAAACACCAAGGCCAAGGACTCTGCATCACCTACAGAGGCCCCATTGGAACCTCCCAAGGGGCTTCGAGGTCCTTCACCTACAGTGGTCACTTCCCAGGAGCCCCTTATGGTACCTAGCTAGGATAGCCTGTAGGAAGGGAGGGAGAGACAAAGGAGGGAAGACACTTGACATCTGTAATGGGCTGGGCTGCAGACCCGGAGGATGCTTTGGCCCACACAGGGCTTAGGCATGGAGTAGACACCAACTCATCTGTCCATCTGAAGTTATACACACAGAGAAAAACAGGTTGAAGAGCTGACTAAAGTGGGGGATGTGTCAGGGGTCTTGAGGTCAATAGGAGCCAACCATCCTGTCCTGGATCAATGCTTCACAAACTGAGGCAGTCCTCTAACCAGTTAAGAGAGACTCAGTACAGCTTTAAATGGGATCATCAGGTTTCAGTAACGTGTTAACCACGGGTAGATGAGGAATTAGATGCTGCAAGCATGTTGTGGGGCTCTCAGGAGGCTGCTCCAGTGCCAATACTGACTCAGAAGCCCAAGCAGAGCTCTTAATGAGATTCATTTTGTGAGCTTTCACCCTGAGGATGCCAAGCCATGGGCCACAGTGGAAAGACTCAGGGTCATAAGCCAATGTGGTCCTATAACAGAACATCTTTGTTACCTAATTTCCCTATTTGAAAAATGGGGGCATAGGCTTCTTTGATGTGGTTGTCAAGATCACCCAAGGTGATTTTCTTTTTTTACTAAACATGCGAGTGATGATAATGACTATGTGCTGCAGACTTATCTGTGTGTTAGCTCCTTTGACATCTACAACCAGTGTGGTAACAAGATACTGGCATTTGTCTCATTTTAAGGGTGAGAAAATAGAGATGCAAGTCACTCATGTGGGTAAGTGGTGGTACCCAGATCTGAAACCAGGAGCCAAGACCATCACTATTATAGACTGGAGAGGCTAGTGCTTGGGAGAGTGTCTACTCCCACATATTCTCAGGAGGAACTTCTCCAGCCTACTTCTCCCTGGCTCTAGCCACAGAAACCTGCTGTGACATGACCGCTCCTTAGTGCCCTTCTGATAAAGCTGTGGAATTCAGTAGTCCCTTTGTTAATGTAGGTAAATAGATATTAATAAAGGAAGGGAGCAAACAATGTCAGACATTATTAAGCATAATCAACTAGGGAGCTAAATCAGACAATAAGCCTGTTTCATTAGGATGCTACAGCTTTACACACTTCCCAGGGTATACCTGGTTTATTTGCCCACAGTATGGGCAAAGAAATAAAACAATAAAGGGGGAACCCTGGTGCAGGGGGAGGTGCTTTCTACTATGAGGAATGTGCAATAGGAACTAAGATGGCAACCATAGATGCCTGTTGGTCTAGCCTGGAAAAAGGACTGGATTAGTTAAGGGACACATAACCCTAGACAGTTTAAGGATTAATTAGAGGAGGAATCATCAGAAGTTCATAGAGAATTGGGAAATTGATTGAATAGTTTGAAAAAGTGCCTGGTCTTCCCCAAGCTTGAGACAATAAATCCAGTCCCAGTAACACATTTGCCCTGTTTGTGTGTTCTCTTACCATATTAACTATGTTGCTCCAGTAGCTTCCTGCAACCCAGCAGCCTTGTGAACTACCAGTGCTGGCTCCAAGCACAAGCCAGGGTATGGCAATGCAATGCCAGCCAGAGTGCAGCCAGGAACAAAGGCTAAGCTACCTAGACAGGAGAAAAGTATGAACTGGACTAAGCTTTGATATGAACTGAATTAATGGCACAGAACTTCTGGACACTGGCCCTATTCCTGGGCCTGATGAAGACAAAGCTGGAGTATTTCTGCAGTTGGATGGACAGAGATGAGACACTGGGAACCTGGGGGCAGCCTTAGATTTCTATTCCAATAAACCTTATTACAACACCTCAACCTCCCATGTGTAGGTTCCAGGAAGTTTTTCTTGTGACTACATGAAAGGACTTTATTTCCACTGGCAAGACCTTGAACTTTCACGGGAAAAACTACATTTTTGGGTGTATTAATGTCTAATGGAAATTTAGTATCTAGGCAATAAACTACAACAACATAAACAGTAATGATGGTTTGGCATCATTCTTTCTTAAAATCCACATGATTTCACTCCAAGCTTGGAAATTTTCTGTAGTGCAGAAAAGAGACCCCAAAGTCCTGGGATATCTTATGCAGCCTTCAGTGATTCACCTGCACTGGTTCCCATGGATATTTCCCCAATGTTTTAGAATGCAGGGACCCTTCAGGTTTATAATCCTTATTGCTTTACCCTGCCTTGTCCATAAAGCCCTTTCACTCCAGCCACAAGAATCACTTCACCAAAAAGTAAGACTGTAGATTCCTCAGGGCCATCATAATCTATTCAGGGCATTATGCTGTTAAGGGAATGGCTGCCTTTTGGGTCTTCCCAGTTCATGAGGGCAAACGGAAAACACACAAATTAGTGACTCAAAAATCATCTAGCTGCATGAGTATCTTGAGGCCTGTCTGCCTCCCTTAGTTTTTAGGGGTTTCTTTGTTGATTTGAGAACTTTAATTGCTCTGGAAAGCATTTGAGGGTATTATAGGGTGTGAACACTCCCATTCTCTCACTAGGTATTGGATGCACCAGGGCCAACTATAAAAGAACCTTCTGTTGGCATTTGACAGGTTGAGCATAAGGCCATAAGTCTCCTGAGGGGAAGAAAGGAGATGATGCTGAAGCCAGGAATCATTGAGGGGCTTTCCTCCAGTATCCTCTGGTGAAATTATTCTGTGGTAGCTGAGGTTCAACCCCTACAAACACACTAAGCTATGAAGAGGCCCTTCATTCCTTCCTCCCTGAGAAATGGAAGATGCTCACCTTTCTTCTGACAACAGGAGCCACATAACTGACTCCTTTCTCCGGAGGCTGGTAAGGCCCTTTTAAATGGTTTTCTTTCTGAAATGGTGAGCATTCCCAGTGTTCAGTAGAATTTTTCCCAAAGAAAACTTATCACCTAGGGTATAACAGAAGCCTTTCAGTTTCTGTATTACAGTATTCAGAGCTCAGGCTTCCAAGCTTCTGGCTTTGTCAGGGCCTGGGATCCCCTAGGATGGATCTTCTCCTGTTATCTGTTTCTCACATGAGTCTCTACCAGAATTGTGTGTTGGTTGGGGTGGGGTGAGCAGATGAGCTGGGAGCAGATGTGGGAACAGAGGTGAAGAACAGAGCTATGGCCTTTGAATATTTGCCAAGGCCAGCACCTCTGCTCAGGACCATGCTGGGAAACGGATGTAATTCTTCTTAAGATGTCATCTGAGGGTCCTAAAGTAAATTAGGAGGCACTTTCAGTCACAGTAATTAAAGGGGAGACAATTACCAAACAAGGAGCTCTTAACCACAGATCTGCCTCTGGGCCCTGCCTTTGCTGTAGCTTTCCCAGAGCATTAAAGACTGAACCTGCTTTCTGGCCCTCATCAGCCCCTGTCCAGAGTATGCCTCGTGGGGATACAGTACCTCAGCTGAAGCCAGGGAAGATGATGGGGGCCAGGCCTCCAAACCCTCTGTGAAGAGCAGCTACTTGTTGACTGCAAAACACCAGCATGGGGCCCAGATGCAAAGAGGGGGCAACTATCTTCTCTATCTGGCATCTGAACAAGATGAAGAGATCAATCAAATGCAATTAGGTGAACAGCTCCTTCCTGCTCTGTTTAGCTGACTAATTTAATAGGAGCCAAACCAGAGGCCTGGGCTGGGAGAGGCACTCCCAAATCAAATGAAGGCCTCACTTCTGAAGCCCAGCACACCAACATTAACATGTCAGCTTCCGCTCAGCCTCAGACTCTCCAAGGAGTCAGGCTGGGGCCACCCTCTATCCCAAGAGGCACCAGGGACATGCTGCCAGCATCCCAGCCTCCACTCCACAAACACACTTTTATCAGGCACAGGTTCAGAGCTGTGTGCCTGGGGAGGGAAGTAGACTTACAAAGCTATCAGCAGGGCCCAGGAAGCAGCACAGCCCCCTCCCCAGGTCTATTCAACATTGATGGCCTTGTCTTATAGTGTTCTTTCTTGATCAGCATGCTGTGCTCTGAGCAGCATTGCTCCAGGCCATTCTGAAGGGCAACTGGAAATAACCATGGGAGGTTCTACTGGATGTGGAGCTCTGTGCACCCCTGGATTCAGGGTCCAGTGAGTCCTACAGAGAGAAGATATGGGAGAAAGGGTATGTGGCTTCTCTCACAGGGCTAAGTCACAAGGCTGTGTCCCAAACATCTCATGTCCCTCAACACCTACCCTAGATGTATTGAGCTCAAATATTAAACTTGGAGAGCCCTGGAATCTCAGTATTCAAGGGAATTATAGAGACCATTGGGTCTAATTCCCAGTCACCCCACACTGGTATGACAAAACAAAGTCCCACCAAAGGGGACCAGGAGTACTAAATCCAATTGAGGGTCAGGAGACCTGGAGATAGCAGATGTTTATGACTTATTAAGAATGAGGTCTGAGAGCTGCCAGCTAGCCCCATAGGAACACCTGGCTCCACACCTGGAAAGCAGACTCCATCTCTAATTGCAACTGCTCCAGGAGGAGAAGTAGAAATGCTTTACTGACAAAAGGTGTCTTGTGAAATTTTCATATGGATTTGTATGTTCACAGTAAACTTCGGACCCTGAGTTATTTCATAAGTGAATATATTCCAGAGTTCTGGCAAGATGGCTGAGGAGTAAGTGGAGCTATACCAATATCCTCCCAGGTCATATCTGGAATTATATTTTGGAGAAAAAGTCAGCTGAAATTACCAATAGAACACCAGCTGGAAAGCAGTCTTATAACCACAGACAGAACGGAAGAGGATGCTTCATCACAACATGACTGATAAGACTCGTGGAAGTGTGAAAGAGCTGGCTGAGCACCTACCAGAGGCAGCAGCAGAAGGGATGACACAAGGGGCTCCACCTGAGAAGGGTGGGTTCTGGTCCCCTAGCTGAGTTTCCCAGCCTACAGTACCACAGCAGAGTAGAGCAGTATACAGATGAGAAGGGGAGAAAGTCATGGAGTTTACTAGCCTAAGAGAGTCCTGGAGATAGAGAACTACTAAGGTGACCACAAAATATACTGGCACCCACCTACTGTGAGCTCCAGCCAAGGGAGGGCAGACAGGACTGGAAAAATGTGGAGAGAGTTTGCAGCAGTGGCTTGGAGGAGAGAAGTGGGGAGGCAGCTGTGGCGATCCTAGTGCTATTTGTCTACATATCACTGGAAGCAATTTGCCCAGCCCAGCAGTGCCTAAGCCTGGCACCTGATCAGAATTCTTTGATTTACAATGAACTAAACCTCTCCTCCCCTGCCCTGCCCTGTCAGAGCATAGATAAAAAGCTGGCACTTAAAGAGGTATTTCTCACCCAGCAGAGCCTGGGCTTGGTGGTTGATTACAAACTCTCTGACTTATAGCTGAGCCCTGCACCATGGCCTGTGAGGCTGGTGGCTGATTGTGGATTTATTGATTTACAACTGACTCAGTCATACTCATCCAGCAGCGCCTGGGCCTGGTGGCTGATTACAAACACTGACATACAGCTGGGTCAGACAGTCAGCCCCACACAGTTGCAACTGAGCCTGGAGGCTGATCAGGGATTCACTGGTTCACAACTGAGTTGGTTTCTCCCTCCCACTGGCCTCTGGGCCTGGAGGCTGATCACACACTCATTGGATTACAACTGAATCTTTCAGCCTAGCCCAGTGGCCCCTTAGCCTGGAAGCTGATCACAGATTGATTGGATTGCAATAGAATCTTTAAGTTGAGCCGAGCACCACCTGAACCTGGTGGCTAATCACAGATTCATTGGATTACAATTGAACCTTGCTGTCTAACGCAGCAGCTTCTGAGCCTGGTGGCTGATCACAGATTCATTGGATTACAATTGGATCTTCCTGCATAGCCCAGTGGTGCCTGAGCCTGGCAGCTGGTCACAGATTCATTGATTTGCATCTGAATCTGTCCCACCAAGCTGCACCTGAGTTGGCAGCGGATCCATTGGATTACAATTGACCCTCTCTGTCCAGCCCAGTAGGGACTAAGTCTGGTAGCTGATTCATTGATTTACAACTGAATCAGTCTGTCCCCCTAAACTGCATCTGAGCCTTGGAGGTGGATCACAGATCAAGAGAATTACTACTAAATGAATCCTTCCAGCCTAGCAATTCCTTAGCCTGGCAGCTGATCACAGTCAGATTGAATTACAACAAAAAACTAAAAATGGGGAGAAAAATAAATAGTCCATCACCAAAAGGAAAGAAGGAATGCCAAGAAAGATCACTAAGTGAAACAGGCAAGCAAACTATCAGATATGGAATTCAAAATAATGATGATAGAGAAGCTCAATGAGCTCAGTGAGCTCAAAGAAAACGACAATCAACTCCAGGGGAGCTATGAAGAACTCCAGAGAAGTTACAAGGAACTTACTGAGAACTACACCAGATTTAAAAAGAATATGGGAACTATCAATAACAGTCAGAGAAAATGAAGAATATAATTTCTAAATTGAAGAATACAGCAGAAGGAATCAATAGCAGGCTAGAGGAAGCAGAGGATAGGATAAGCAAGCTGAAGGACAACATAGAAAAATATTTCAAGATAGTGCAACAGAATATAAAAAGGCTGAACAAGAATGAAGATGTTTTAATAGAGCTGCAGGACAACATGAAACACAATAATGTCTGTATCATAGGGGTACAAGAAAAATAAGAGAAACAAGGAATGGAAAACCTGCTCAAAAAAGTAATGAGAAGCCCTGGCTGGTGGCACAGTGGATAAGGTGCCAGCCTGGGAAGACAAAGGTCACTGGTTCGACGCCCCAGCCAGGACACATAATGAGGTTGCAAGCCAGGTCTCCAGCCAGCTCTGTAGCTGGAGGCAGGTGAAAGACAACCATATATTGATGTCTCTCTTCCTCTATGCCTCTCTCCCTTACCCTCTCTCTAAAAATTGCAAATAAAATCTTTTTAAAATATTTAAAAAATTTAAAAAGTAATAAGATAAAACATCCCTAACATGATGAGAGACATTATTCAAGTACAGGAAGCATAGAGGGTCCCAAAGAGGATGAATCCAAACAGATCCACTCCAAGACACATCATAATTAAAATGGCAAATTTCAAAGACAATGAGAGAATCCTAAAAGCATCATGAGAGACACAGCAAATAACATATAAGGGGGAATCCAATAAGCTTATCAAATGATTTCTCAACATAAACAATTTAAGCCAGAAGGGAATGGCAAAAAGTATTTCAAGTAATGGTAAACAAAGGCCTGCAACCAAGAATACTCTACCCAGCAAGGCTATCATTCAAGATGGAACGAGAAATAAGGAATATCCCAGACAAAAAAAAAAGACTAAAAGAATACATCTCTACCAAACCAGCATTGCAAGAAATGTTAAAGGGTCTGCTTTATAAATAACTAAATAAATAAAATGAAGAAACAGAGAAAGCCAAGGAGGAATACAGGTACAAAGGGAGACAATGGCAATGAATAAGTATCAATCAATAATAAACTTAAATGTAAATGGATTAAATGCACCAATCAAAAGACATAGGGTAGCCAAATGGATAAGACAACATGACCCACATACATGCTGTCTTCAAGAGACCCACCTCAGAACAAAAGATTGACAATGATTGAGAGTGAAGGCATGGAAAAATATATATCAAGCAAATGGACACGAAAAAAGAAGCTGGAGTAGCAATACTGACTTCAGACAAAATAGATTTTACAATGAAGGCCATAAAAAGGGATAAAGAAGGACATTATATCATACTTAAGGGAACAATCCATCAAGAAGAAATAACTCCAGTAAACATATATGCACCCAATTTAGGAGCTGCGAAATATATAACGAAAATGTTGGAGGACTTTAAAAAGATATAGACAGCAACACACTAATAGTAGGGGATTTGAATACCTCACTATCAACAATGGACAGATCTTCCAAACAAAAAATCCCCAAAGATGTTGTGGCATTGAACAACACTCTAGAGGAAATGGACCTAACCTGATGTATACAGAGTCTTTTACCCCAAAGAAGCAACATACACATTCTTTTCGAATGCACACGGATCATTCTCTAAGATAGACCACATGGTATGTCACAAGACAAGCCTCCACAAATACAGGAAAATTGAAATCATAAAAAGCATTTTCTCAGATCACAATGGCTTGAAACTAGAAACCAATCTCAAGGGAAAAAAACAAAAATTCCTTAACTCATGGAGACTGAATAACATGTGTTTAAGCAATGAATAGGTTAATAATGAGATCAAAGATGAAACAAAAAAGTTACTGGAAACAAATGACAATGAACACACAATAGCCCAAAATCTATGGGATACAGCAAAGGCAGTTCTCAGAGGGAAATTTATAGCAATACAGGCCTTCCTAAAAAGGTCACAAGAAGTTTATAAAAACAACCTAATCATAAAGCTGCAAGAACTAGAGGAGCAACAACAAACAAAGCCCAGAGCAAGTAGAAAGAAGGAAATCATCAAGATCAGAGCAGAACTAAATAACTCAGAGATTCAAACTACAATTCGAAGAATCAACAGGTCCAGGAGATGGTTCTTTGAAAAAATAAACAAAATTGACAAGCCTTTCTCCAGACTTATCAAGAAAGAGAGAGAGAGGACCCAAATAAACAGAATCAGAAATGACAGAGGAGAAATCACACCTGATACTTCAGAAATACAAAAGATTGTAAGAAATTCCTACAAACAACTATATGACAATAAATGTGACAACCTGGATGAAATGGACACATTTCTGGAAATGTCTAATCTACCAAAACTGAACCCAGAAGAAGCAGAAAGCCTGAATAGGCCAATAACAACTAGTGAAATTAAAGAAGTAATTCAAAATCTCCCAAAGCACAAAAGCCCTGGACCAGATGGCTACACAGGTGAATTTTACCAAACATTTAAAGAAGAACTAACTCCTATCCTTCTCAACCTATACCAAAAAATTCAGGAAGAGGGAAGACTCCCAAACTCTTTCTATGAGGCCAATATTATTCTAATCCCAAAACCAGGGCAAGACACAACTAAGAAAGAAAGCTACAGGCCAATATCTCTGATGAACATAGATGCTAAAATTCTCAACAAAATATTGGCCAACCGGATTCAGCAGTATATTACAAAGATCATACACCATGACCAAGTGGGTTTCATCCCAGGGATGCAGGGTGCTACAACATTTGTAAATCAATCAATGTAATACACCACATCAACAAATTGAAAGACAAAAACCATATGATCATATCAATAGATGCTGAAAAAGCATTTGATAAAGTGCAGCAACCATTTATGATAAAAACCCTCAGCAAAATGGGAATAGAGGGAGCATACCTCAACATCATAAAGGCCATCTAGGAGAAACCTGAAGCCAACATCATACTTAATGGAGAAAAACTGAAAGCTTTCCCCCTAAGATCAGGAACAAGACAAGACTCTCCACTTTCTCCACTTCTATTCAACATTGTCTTGGAAGTTCTAGCTATAGCCGTCAGAGAAGAAAAAGGAATCAAAGGTATCCAAATTGGAAAGGAGGAAGTCAACCTGTCATTATTTGCAGATGATATGATAGTGCACATACAAAACCCGATTGGCTCCACCAAAAACTTACTGCACCTAATAAGCAAATTTAACAAAATAGCTGGATATAAAGTCAATATCCAGAAATCAGAAGCATTTTTGTATACCAATAATGAAACAACAGAAATAGAAGTGAGAAAGCAAATCCCATTTACCATAGCAACAAGAAAAATAAAGTACCTAGGAATCAGCTTAACTAAGGAGGTGAAAGACCTGTACTCGGAAAACTACAGAACAATAAAGAAAGAAATCAAGGAAGATACAAATAAATCGAAGCATATACCATGTTCATGGATGGGAAGAATTAACATCATTAAAATGTCCATACTACCCAAAGCAATCTACAGATTCAATGCAATCCCAATTAAAATACCAATGACAGACTTCACAGAAATAGAAAAAATACATCAAAAATTTATATGGAGCCAAAAATGCCCACGAATAGCCACCACAATCTTGAGAAAGAAGAACAAGGTAGGAGGAATCACAATACTGGACTTCAAACAATACTACAAGGCTACTGTCATCAAAACAGCATGGTGCTGGCATAAGAATAGACATATAGATCAATGGAACAGAATAGAGAGCCCAGAAATTAACCCGGGACTCTATGGTCAACTAATATTTGACAAAGGGGGAAGGAACATCAAATGGAATCAAAACAGTCTCTTCAACAAATGGTGTTGGGAGAACTGGACAGCAACATGCAAAAAGATAAAACTAGACCACCAACTTACACCATACACCAAAATAAACCCAAGATGGATAAAGGATTTAAACATAAGCAGTGCCACCATAAACGTCCTGGAGAAAAATATAGGCAGTAAACTTTTGGATATACTACGCAAATATATGTTTACTGATATTTCACCAAGGGCAAAGGAAATAAAAGAACGAATCAACAAATAGGACTATATCAAATTGAAAAGTTTCTGTTCAGCTAAAGAAAGTATCAGCAAAATTCAAAGGGAACCAACTGTATGGGAAAACATAATTGCCAATGAAACCTCAGACAAGAGTTTGATCTCCAAAATACATAAAGAACTAATGCAACTCAACACTAGGGAGACAGACAGCCCAATTAAAAAATGGGCAAAGGACCTGAACAGACAACTCACTGAGGAAGATATACAAAGGACCCAGAGGCATATGAAAGAATGCTCAACATCACTAGTCATCAGAGAGAAGCCAATTAAATACACAATAAGATACCACCTCACACCTGTCAGAATGGCAATCATCAGCAAATCAACAAACAAGTGTTGGCAAGGATGTGGGGCAAAGGGAATCCTGGTGCACTGTTGGTGGGAATGCAGGCTGGTGCAGCCACTGTGGAAAACAGTATGGGGTTTCCTTAAAAAACTAAAAATGGAACTGCCTTTTGATCCAGCGATTCCACTCTTTGGACTATACCCGAAGAATCCTGAAACACCAATTCATGAGAACCTATGTACCCCTATGTTCATAGCAGCATTATTTACAATAGCCAAATGCTGAAAACAGCCTAAGTTCCTATGAGTGGATAATTGGATCAAAAAACTTTGGTACACTTACACAATGGAATACTACAGAGCAGAAAGAAAGAAAGAACTCCTAACCTTTGCAACAACATGGATGGAACTAGAAAGTATTATCCTTAGTGAAATAAGCCAGTCAGTGAAGGAAAAAATACCATGTGATCTCACCCATTACAGGACAATAATGAACTAAACAAACTATAAGCAAAACAGAACCAGAAATACAAATACAGTGAATAGGTCCTCATTGGCAGGGGGAAGAGGGGTGGGGGGAGTGGGGAGGAAGAGGCAAAGAAGGGGAGCAGTTTAGACAAGAACCTAGTATGGAAGAACCATGGAAATGGACAACATGTGAGATTGACTTTGTGAGGGAGTGGGGGAGTGGGGGAGAGGACAGAGGGGAGCTAAAAAGGGATGGATGTAATACAATAACAATAAAATTAAATTTAAAAATATGAACTTGATCTAAAAAGTAAATTCAGCAGAATAGCTGGATATAAACTCAATATTCAGAAATCAAAGGCATTTTTAATATACCACTAATGAAATATCAGAGATAGAAGCTACAAAAATAATCCTATTTACTATAGCAGCAATAAAAATAGAACTGGTGCAGCCACTATGGAAACCAGTATAGAATTTCCTCAAAAAATGAAAAATGGAACTCCCTTGTGATCCAGCAATTCCACTGCTAGGATTATACCTGAAGAACCTATGTACCTCTATGTTCATAGCAGTGCTATTTACAATAGCCAAGTGTTAGAAACAGCCTAAGTGCCTATCAGTGGATGAATGGGTGAAAAACCTTTGTTAACATTTATACAATAGAATATTACATAGCAGAAAGAAAGAAGAAACTCCTACCTTTTGTGAGAACAGAGTTGAAACTAGAGAGTATTATATTTAGTGAAATAAGCCAGTCAGTGAAAGACAAATACCATATGATCTCACTCAATACAGGGGACTAATGAACAAAATAAATAAGCAAAGCAGAATCAGATACATGAATACAATGAGCAGACTTTCAGTGTGCAGAAGGGAAGGGGAGGGTGGGGGGAAAAGGAGACAAAGGGGAACACTTTTTCAAAGAACTATCATGGATGACCCATGGACATGGATAACATGAGAGATGGACTATGGGGGCGCTGGGGAGAGCGGGGAAGGTGAAAGCATACGGGGAAAATGGGATGAAGGTAACACAACAACAATTGAATTAAATAAATAATAAAGGCACCAATCACATTCAAGTTAATTTTGTTTGGTGTTGCTTAGAAAGGCCTTTATTACTATTTTCAATTTTATTTTATTGTTGTATTACATCCATTCCCTTTTTTACTCTCCTCTGTCCTGTTCCCCACCCACCTATTCCCCCAAAAGTCAATCCTACTTTTTGTCCAAGAAACTAGTCCTTCTATACTAGTTTCTTGATTAAACTGCTCCCCTTCCTTGCCTCTTCCTCCCCACTCCCCCTGGCCCACTGAAGGTCTATTCATTGTATTCATATATCATGCTCTCTTTTCTTGTTGTTTGTTTTGTTCATTATTGTCCTGTAATGGGTGATATTATATGGCATTTGTCTTTTAATAACTGGCTTATTTCACTAAGGATAATACTTTCCAATTTCATCCACATTGTTGCAAAGATTAGGAGTTCTTTCTTTCTGCTGTGTAGTATTCCATTGTGTAAATGTACCAAAGTTTTTTGATCCACTCATCCACTGATGGGCACTTAGGCTGTTTCCAGCACTTGGCTATTATAAATGGTGCTGCAATGAACATGGAGGTACATAGGTTCTTCTGAATCGGTGTTTCAGGGTTCTATGGGTATAGTCCAAGTAGTGGAAATGATGGATCAAAAGGCAGTTCTATTTTTAGTTTTTTAAGGAAAGTCCATACTGCTTTCCACAGTGGCTGCAGCAGCCTGCATTCCCACCAACAGTGCACCAGGTTCCCTTCGGCCCACATCCTCACCAACACTTGTTGTTTATTGATTTGTTAATGAATGCCATTCTGACAGGTGTGAGGTGGTATCTTGTTGGGTTTTAATTTGTATCTCTCTGATGGCTAGTGATGTTGAGCATACATTTATATGCCTTTGGGCCCTTTGTATGTCCTCCTCAGAGAGTTGTCTGTTCAGGTCCTTGGCCCATTTTGTAATTGGGCTGTCTGTCTTCCTGGAGTTGGGTCATATAAGTTATTTATATATTTTGGAGATCAAACCCTTGTCTGAGGTATCAATGGCAAATATGTTTTCCCATATGTTGTTTCCCTTTGAATTTTGCTGGTGTTTTCTTTAGCTGAACAGAAACTTTTTAGTTTGACATAGTTCGATTTGTTGATTTGTTCTTTTATTTCCTTTGCCTTTGGAGAAGTATCAGTAAACATATTTCTGCATAGGATATCTAAAATTTTACTGGCTATATTTTTCTCCAGGACCTCTATTGTGGCCCTGGTTATGTTTAAATCCTTTATCCATCTTGAATTTATACTAGAGTGTGGTGTAAGTTGGTTATCTACTTTTATTTATTTTTTCATGTTGCTGTCCAGTTCTCCCAACACCACTTGTTGAAGAGACTGTTTTTACTCCATGTTATGTTCCTTCCCCCTTTGTTGAATACTAATTGACCATAGAGTCCTGGGTTTATTTCTGGGCTCTCTATTCTATTCCAATGGTCTATATGTCTATTCTTATGCCAGTACCAGACTGTTTTCTTCACAGTAGCCTTGTAGTATAATTTGCCATAGGGTATTTCGATTCCTCCTACCTTGTTCTTCTTTCTCAAGATTGCAGTGGCTTTTCATGGGCATTTTTGGCTTCATATTAGTTTTTTAACTATTTTTCTATATCTGTGAAATGGTATTTTAATTGGGATTGCATTGAATCTATAGATTGTCTTGGGTAGTATGGACATTTTAATGTTGTTAATTCTTCCCATCCATGAACATGGTATATGCTTCCATTTATTTGTATCTTTCTCAATTTTTTTCTTCAGTGTTCTGTAGTTTTCTGAGAACAGATCTCTTACCTGCTTGGTTAAGTTTATTCCTAGGTACTTTATTTTTCTTGTTGCTATGGTAAATGGGACTTGTTTTCTTGCTTCTATCTCTGAAGTTTCATTATTGGTATACAAAAATGCTTTTGATTTCTGGATATTGACTTTAATTCCAGTTATTTTCGCTAGATTTGCTTATTAGGTTGAGTAAGTTTTTGGTAGAATCTATCAGGCTTTGCTTGTACATTATCATATCATCTGCAAATAATGACAGTTTGACTTTCTCCTTTCCAATTTGGTTACCTTTGATTCCTTTTTCTTGTCAGATCACTATGGATAGAACCTCCAGAAAAATGTTTAATGGAAGTGGAGAGAGTGGGCAGTGTTGTCTTATTCCTGATCTTAGGGGAAAGCTGTTAGTTTTAGCCTGTGTAGTATCAGGTTGGCTTCAGGTGTGAGGTATGCTCCCTCTATTCCCATTTTGCTGAGTGTTTTTGTCAGAAATGGTTGCCATCCATTATCAAATGCTTTTTCAGCATCTATTGATATGATCATATGGTTTTTGTTTTTCATTTTGTGTATGAGGTGTATTACATTTATTAGTTTGCAAATATTGTACTCTCCTTGCATTCCTGAAATGAAACCCACTTGATCATGGTGTACAATCTTCTGAATGTATTGCTGGATCCAGTTAACTAATATTTTGTTGAGAATCTTAGCATCTATGTTCATCATTGATATTGGTCTGCAGTTTTCTTTCTTATTTGTGTCTTGGCCTGGTTTTGGGTCTAGAATACTATTGGCATCATAGAAAGAGTTTGGGAGTTTTCCCTCTTCTTGGATTTTTTGGAATAGGTTGAGAATGATAGGAGTTAATTCTTCTCTAAATGTTTGGTAGAATTCACCTGTGTATCCATCCAGTCCAGAGCTCTTGTGCTTCAGGAGAATTGTGATTACTTCTTCAATTTCGCTGGTTGTTATTGGTCTATTCAGGATTTTTGCTTCTTCTGGATTCAGTTTTTGTAGGTTATACATTTCCAGAAATTGGTCCATTTCATACAGGTTGTTGTATTTTTTTTCATATAGTTGTTTGTAGTAATTTTTTACAGTCCTTTGTATTTCTGAAGTATTAGTTGTGATTCCTCCTCTGTCATTTCTGATTCTGTTCATTTGAGTCCTCTTTTTTTCTTGATGGGTCTGGGTAAAGGCTCATGAATTAAAAAAAAAAAAAAAAGCTCCTGGACTTGTTGATTCTTCAAATTGTAGCTTTAGTCTCTAAGTTATTTAATTCTGGTCTGATCTTGATGACATCCTTCCTTCTACTTGGCTAGACTTTGTTGTCACTCCTCTAGGTCTTGCATCTTTATGGTTAGGTTGTTTGTATAAGCTTCTTCTATCCTTTTCAGGTAGGCCTGTATTGCTATAAATTTCCCTCTGATGACTGCCTTTGCTCTGTCCCATAGGTTTTGGGCTGTTGTGTATTCATTTTAATTTGTTTCCAGAAACTTTTTGATTTTATTATTAACTGATTCATTACTTAAAAGCATGCTATTCAGTCTCCAAGAGTTAGAATGTTTTTGTTTTTTTTTCCCTTGAGGTTGGTTTCTAGTTTCAATGCATTGTGATCTGAGAAGATGCTTGATATGATTTCAGTTTTCCTGTATTTGTGGAGGCTTGTCTTGTGACCTACCATGTGGTCTATCTTGGAGAGTGATCCATGTGCATTTGAAAAGAATATGTATTTTGCTTCTTTGGGATGAAAGGTTCTGTATATATCAGTTAAGTCCATTTTATCTAGAGTGTGTTCAATTCCACCAGTATTTTTAGTGTTTTTCTGTTTGGAAGATCTGTCTATTGTTGATAATGGGGTATTAAAATCTCCTACTATTAGTGTGTTGTTGTCTATATCCTAAATGAACTCCTCCAAGATTTTCCTTATATATTTGGGAGCTCCTACATTGGGTGTTTATATGTTTACCAGAGTTATATATCTTCTTGATGGATTGTTCCTTTAAGAATTATGATTATGTACTTCTTTGTCTCTTTTTATGGCCTTCATCATAAAATCTATTTTGTATGAAATAAGTATTCTTACTCCAGCCTGTTTTTCATGTCCATTTGCTTGATATATATTTTTCCATTCCTTCACTTTCAATCTGTGTCAATCTTTTGTTCTGAGGTGGGCCTCTTGAAGACAGCATATATGTGAGTCATGTTTTCTTATCCATTCAGCTACCCTATGTCTTTTGATTGGGGCATTTAATCCATTTACATTTAAGGTTATTATTGATTGATACTTATTTATTGCCATTTTTCCCCTTTGTACCTATATTCCTCTCTGTCTCTGTTTTTTCATTTTTTTAAAGCAGACTCTTTAGCACTCTTGCAATGCTTGTTTGATAGAGTTGTATTCTTTTAGTCTTCTTTCGTCTGGGAAACTCCTTATTTCTTATTCCTTTTTGAATGAGAGCCTTGCTGGGCAGAGTATTCTTGATTGCAGGCCTTTGTTTCCCATTACTTGGAATATTTTTTTGCCATTCCCTTCTGGCTTGTGTTGTTTCTGTTGTATAATCATTTGATAACCTTCTTGGAGCCCACTTTTATGTTATTTGCTGTTTTCTTTTTGGTTTTTAGGATTATATTTTTATCTTTGAAATTTGCTCCTTTAATTATGATTTGTCTTGGAGTGGGTCTATTTGGATTCATTCTCATTGGAACCCTCTATTCTTCCTAAACTTGAGTAATGTTTTCACTCATCATGTTAGGGAAGTTTCCTATCATTACTTTTTTGAACAAGTTTTCCATTCCTTGTTTCTCTTCTCCTTCTGGTATCCCTATGATATGGATATTATTGGGTTTCATGTTGTTCTGCAGCTCTCTTAAAACCTCTTCATTCTTGTTCAGCCTTTTTCCATTCTGTTGCACTGTCTTGGAATATTTTTCTATGTTGTCCTCCAATTTGCTGATCCAATCCTCTGCTTCCTCTAGCCTGCTATTGATTCTTTCTACTGTATTCTTAAATTCAGAAATTGTATTCTTCATTTCCTCCTGGCTCTTACTGATAGTTTCTATGTCCTTTTTAATGGTTGGGTAGTTCTCTGTAAGTTCCTTGTAGCTTTCCTGGATTTCTTCATAGTTCCCCCTGGTGTTTGTTCGTATTTTCATTTGAGCTGGCTGAGCTCATTCGGCTTCTTTATTATCATTATTTTGAATTCCATATCTGATCATTTGCTTGCCTCTGTTTCATTTAGTGATCTTTCTGGAGGTTCTTCCTTTCCTTTTGGTGATAAACTATCTTTTTCTTCCCATTTTTAGGTTTCATTGTAATCTAATCAGACTGTGATCAATTGCCTGGCTAAGGAAAAGCTATGCTGAAAGGATTGATTTAGTTGTAAACCTATCAATCTGTGATCCATCACCAGGCTCTGATCCTGTTTGGGGTGACAGACCAGTTCAGTTGTAAATCAATAAATCAGCTACCAAACTCAGGCCCTACTGGGCTACACAGAGAGGTTCAATTCTAATCCAGTGGATCAGCCACCAGCTCAGGTGTAGCCTGGTGGGACAGATTCAGATGTAAATCAATGAATCTGTGATTAGCTGCCAGGCTCAGGGGCCAGTGGGGTAGGCAGGAAGATCCAATTTTGATCCATTGAGTTTGTGTTTGGCAACCAGGCTTAGGAGCTGCTGGACTAGACAGCAAGGTACAATTGTAATCCAATGGCTCTATGATAAGTCACCAGGCTCATGTGGCACTGGGGCAAACTGAAAGTTTCTATTGTAATCCAATGTATCTGTGATCAGTTGCCAGGCTAAGTGGCCATTGGACTAGACTGATAGATTCAATTGTAATCCAATGAGTCTGTGATTAGCCCCAGGCCTAAAGGCCAGTGTGTGGGACAAATCAACTCAGTTGCAAACCAATAAACCCACAATCAGCCACCAGGCTCACTTGCCCCTGTGGTAAGGCTGACTGACTGCCTTAGCTGTAAGTCAGAGAGTTTGTAATCAGCCACCAGACCCAGGCTCTGCAGAGGGAGAAGGACTGACTCAATTACAAAGCAATAAATCCACAATCAGCCTCCAGACTCACTTGCCCCTGTGTGGTGCTGACTGTCTGACCCAGCTGTAAGTCAGAGAGTTTGTAATCAGCCACCAGACACAGGCTTTGCTGAGCGAGAGATATCTCTTCAGGTGCCAACTTTGGTATCTGTGCTCAGCCACGGCAAGGCAGAAAAGGTTTATTTAGATGGAAGTCAAAGAATTGTGATCAGGCACCAGGCTCCAGCACCCCTGGGCAGGGCAGATTGCTTCCAGTGGGCGGAGCTATGAGGATCCTGCTACAGAAGCCAGTTGGCGCAGCACATTCCGCCAGGTGTGGGGGATGAGTCAGTACAGGGATCCCCACAGCCACCTCCCCACTTCTCTCCTCCAAGCCACCACTGCAAACTCTTCCCACATGTCTCCAGTTGTCTTTGCCCTCCCTCAGCTGGAGCCCAGGGTAGGTGGGTGCCAATGTATTTTCCTTGTGGTTGCCCTAGTAGTTCTCTGTCTCCAGTGCTCTTTCAAGCCAGTAAACTGCATGGCTTTCTGCCCTTCTCAGCTGGATGCTGCTCTACTCTCTGCTGTGTTGCTGTGGCTGGGACACCCAGCTGGGGGACCAGAACTCACCCTTCTCAGGTGGAGCTGTGGGCTCCATCTCTTCAGCTACTGCCTCTGGTGGGGGCCCAGCCAGCCCTCTTGCATTTCTGTAATTCCTACCAGTCACGTTGTGATGAAGCAGCCTCTTCTGTTCTGTCTGTGGTTATCGGACTTCTTTCCAGCTTGTATTTCATTGGTAATACCAGCTGATTTTTTTCTCCAAAAAATGTAATTCAGCAAAACAGAACCAAATATATGAATACAGTGAATAGGCCTCCAGTGGTCATGGGAAAGGGATTGGGGGTAGGGGGGAGGCAGAGGCAAGTAAGGGGAGCAGCTTAGACAAGAACCTAGTATAAAGGAACCATGGACATGGACAACAGGTGGGATTGACTTTGGGGGGAATGGGTAGGTAGGGAGGGGGACAGAGGGGAGCAAAAAAGGGATGGATGTAATACAACAACAATAAAATTTTAAAAAGGGGGGGATGGAAGTAATACAACAACTAAAATTTTAAAAAATAATAATAATTCCAGATGTGACCTGGGAGGAGATTGGTGTAGTTCCACTTACTTCTCTGCCATCTTGCCGGAACCTTATCCCTATTATTATTTTGGATTACATTTACTTTTAGTATCTTATGGTTTCATACTTAAATTTTTTGGGTGTTGAACATTATTTTTAAAATTAATTTATCTTTGTTGTATTCCATTTATCCCATTTTCTCCCATTGCTTTCCCCTTCCCCACTGGCCCTTCCCCTCTCTTACAGTCAATCCCCACCTTTTATTCATGTCAATGGGCCATTTATACTAATTCCTTGACTAAATCCTTTCCAGTCTTTGCCTCTTTCCCCCCTCCCCACTACCCTCTGTAATCTGAGAATCTGTTTCTTATTTCTGTGTCTCTGATTCTATTTTGCTTGTTTGTTTTTGTTCATTAGTCTTTTGTATTAGGTAAGATCGTATGGTATTTGTCTTTCACTGCCTGTCTTATTTCACTTAGCATGATACTCTCTAATTCCATGCATGTTGTTGCAAATGGTAGGAGTTTCTTCTTCCTTTCTGCTATGTAGTATTCCATTGTGTAAATGTCCTAAAGGTTTTTGATTTATTCATCCATTAAAGAGCACTTTGGCTGCTTCCAGCATTTGGCTATTGTAAATAGCACTACTATGAACATAGGGGTGCATAGGTTCTTCTGAATTGGTGTTTCATTGTTCTTTGAGTGTATCCTCGCAGTGTAATTGATGGGTAAAATGGCAGTTCCATTTTTAGTTTTTGAGAAAATTCCATAATGTTTTCCATAGTGGCTGCACCAGTCTGTATTCCTCCAACAATGCATGAGTGTTCCCTCTTCTCCACACCCTCACCAGCACTTGCTATTTGTTCATTTGTTAATAATGGCCATTCTGACCGTCATGTTTTATTATCTCATTCTGGTTTTAATTTGTATCTCTCTGATGGCTAGTGATGTTGAACATTCTTTCATATGCCTTTGGGCCTTTTGTATGTCTCCTCAGAGAGGTGTCTGTTCAGGCCCTTTGCCCATTTTTTAATTGGGCTGTTTGTCTCCCTGGTGTTGAGTAGCATAAGTTCTTTATATATTTTGGATATCAAACTCTTATCTCAGGTGTCATTGGCAAATATGTTTTCCCATACAGTTGGTTCCCTTTTAATATTGCTGGTGTTTTCTTTAGGTGAACAGAAACTTTTCAGTTTGATATAGTCCCATTTGTTGATTTGTTCTTTTACTTCCTTTGTCCTTGGAAAAGTATCAGTGAAAATATTTCTACATAGGATATCTGAAATTTTACTTCCTATGTTTTTCTCCAGGACCTTTATGGTGGCACTGGTTATGTTTAAGTCCTTTATCCATCTTGAGTTTATTCTGGTGTATGGTATAAGTATGTGGTTGAGTTTTATTTTTTTGCATGTCCCTGTCCAGTTATCCCAACACCGCTTGTTGAAGAGGCTCTTTTCACTCGATTTTATGCTACTTCTGTTGTTGAAAATTAATTAATCATAGAATCCTGGGATTATTTCTGAGCTTTCTATTCTGTTCTATAGATCTATATGTGTGTTCTTATGCCAGTACCAGATTTTTGGTTACAGTGGCCATATAGTGAAGTTTGATATCTGGTGTTGTGATTTCTTCTCCCTTTTTCTTCTTTCTCTAGATTGCTGTGGCTATTCCTGGTTATTTTTGGCTCCATGTAAATTTCTGAAGTATTTTTTCTAGATTTTCTAGAAAAATGCCATTGGTATTTTAATTGGGATTGAATGGAATCTATAAATTGCTCTAGGTAGGAGGGATATTTTAATAATGTTAATTCTTCCCATCCATGAACATGATGCATGCTTTCATTTATTTGTATCTTCCTTAATTTCTTTCTTCAACATTCTGTAGTTTTCTGAGTATAGGTCTTTTACCTTCTTGGTTTAGTTTATTCCTAAGTATTTTATTTTTCATGTTGCTATAGTAAATGAGATTTGTTTTCCAGTTTCTAGCTCTGATATTTCATTGTTGGTATACAAAAATGTCTTTGATTTCTGAATATTGACTTTATATCCAACTGTTTTGCTAAGTATGCCTATGAGGTTGAGTAGATCTTTGGTGGAGTCTATTGGGTTTTTTATGTACATTATCATGTCATTTGCAAATAATGCAGTTTTACTTTCTCCTTTCCAGTTTGGATGAATTTGTTTTCTTTTTCTTTTCTGATCACTATGGCTAGAACTTCCAAAAGAATGTTGAACAAAAGTGGAGAGAGTGGATGGTGTTGTCTTATTCCTGATCTTAAAGAGAAAGCTTTTAGTTTTTGCCCATTGAGTATGATTTTGGCTGCAGGTTTCTCATATATGGCCTTTATTTTGTTGATGTATGCTCCCTCTATTCCCATCTTGCTGAGTGTTTTTATCAGAAATGGTTGCTGTACTTTACCAAATGCTCTTTCAACATCTATTGATGTGATCATATGGCTTTTTTCTTTCATTTTGTTCATGAAGTGTATTACATGTATTGATTTGCAAATGTTGTACCATTCTTGCATCCCTGGGATGAATCCCACTTGATCATGGTGGATGATCTTTTTATTGTATTGCTGAATCTGGTTTGCCAATATTTTCTTAGAAACTTTAGCATCTATGTTCATCATTGATAACGTCCTATAATTTTCTTTCTTAGTTGTGTCTTGACCTGGTTTGGGGATTAGAATTATATTGGCCTCATAGGAAAAGTTTGGGAGTCTTCCATCTTCTTGGATTTTTTGGAATAGGTTGAGAAGGGTAGGAGTTAGTTATTCTAAATATTTGTTAACTTTTTTGTGTAGCCATTTGGTCTAGGGCTCTTGTGTGCTGAGAATTTTTTTGATTACTACTTTCAATTTCACTAATTGTTATTGATCAATTCAGGCTTTACACTTCTTGATTCAATTTTCGTAAGCTATATGTTTTCATAAGTTTTTCCATTTTGCACAGGTTGTCTTTTTTTTTTTTTTTTTTTTGTCATATAGAGTTTTTGTTGTAATTTCTTACAACCCTTTGCATTTCCATGGTATGTTTTGATTTCTCCTCTTTCATTTCTGATATTATACTTGGGGGTCTTCTTTCTTTTTTTCTTTGTTTTTCTAAGATTTTATTTATTATTTCCAGAGAGAGAAGGGAGAGAGGCAGAGAGGGAGAGAAACATCAATGTATGGTTGCCTTTCACCTGCCTCCAGCCATGGACCTGGCTGGAGACCTGGCTTGCAACCTGGTTATGTTGCCCTGGCTGGGAATTGAACCAGCAACCCAGGCAGACACCACTTGAAGTAGCGTGATTCACCTGGGGGTGTGGGGGATGAGTCAGCACTGGGACCCTGTCAGCTGCTCACTTACTTCTCTCCTCAAAGCCACCACTCCAAACTCTCCTTAAGTGTCTCTAGACCACTCTGCCCTCCTTCTGATGGAGCTCAGGGTAAGTGAGTGCCAATGTGTTTTCATGTGTGGTCACTTTAGTAATTCTCTGTCTCTAGCCATTTCATACTAGCAAACCCTACAGGTTTTTGCTTTTCATAACTGGATGCTATTTTACTGTCAGCTGTGTTTCCATAGGCTAGGAAGCTCAGCTGGCAGTTTAGAACCCACCCTCTCAGGTGGAACCCCCAGTTCCAGTCCCTTTAGCTGTCACCTACTGGGACCCGGCCAGCCCTCCTACATCTCTGCACTCCCTACCAGTAACATTGTCTGGCCTCTTCTGTTCTGTCCATGGTTATAAGGCTGGTGTTCTGTTGGTTATTCTGGGTAATTTCTTCCCAATTAAGTTGTAATTTCAGATTGGTCCTGTGAGGTGGTTGATGTAGCTCCACTTACTCCTTCAACATCTTGGTTCTCCTGTATACTTAATTTTTTTGTCTAAAGTTGAGTTAAAGTAAATATCTTTCCAAAATATAGCTTTATTTTTTCTAAGTGGGTTATTGATTATCACATAATTATTTATTGGGTGGCCATTGTTGCCCCATTGCTATCATGCCACCCCATTTTGAAGTAAATTTTCATCCATTTTGATGTAATTCTGAACTCTGCTCTGCAAATTTCTTCTGAAGTATCCTAATGAATTTTACTTTTTGTACAAGTATTTTGTGTCTTTGTAGTAGTTCAAAGTTTTTCTCATATAGGTCCTATATATTTATGTTTAAGGTTATTTCTAGATATTTCTCGTTGTGAATTGCTTTTGTATATGGCATATTTTATTCTATTATATTTTTATTTAGTTGCCATTTAGGTATTGGAAGGCCCCTCATATGTGTACATTGTTTTGTTAGTTACAATTATACAAAATTCTACTTTTAGCTGGTTTTTGGGGTTCATTTGCAGCCAGTCATATATCTAGGTAAATGATCATTCTGCCCCTCCATTCTCCCTGTCAATTTCTCCCTTTTCATGGGCTCTCCCAGGACAGCATCAGATGACCTTGGGTGTTCTGGCCTCTTCCTTTGCCTTAGTGGTCACATGTCTATAATTCTTTAGCCTTTTGGTTGGTCCATGCTTGTACATATCCATATCAATTCCCTGTCTTACTAAGGTTGGTGATTCTTGATGTGACAAATGCCTTTGCATCATTCATTAAATCATATGCTTTCTAGTCTTCAGAGTTTAATTTTGGTCATTCATATATTCCTAGAAAAAAATTCTTTTTATCTATGTATTCATATCTTGACTATTGTAAATAACTTGCATAGCAAGTCTGTTTTTTTAAAAATATTTTTATTTTAAATTACAGTTGATGCTTAATATTACATTATTTTCACATGTACAACAAACCAGTGATTGTACATTTATATAATTTACAAAGTGATCATCTTGGTAAATCTAGTACCCATATGACATCATACATAGTTTTTACAATGTTATTGACTCTATTTTCTATGCTGTACTTTGGTTTCCATGACTATTTTGTTACCAATTTGTATTTCTTAATCTCTTCAACATTTTCACCCAGTGCTGAATCCCCCTCCCATCTGGTAATATCAGTTTATTCTCTGTATCTATTCTGCTTGCTTATTTACTTTATGTTTTAGATTTCTCATAAAAATGAAATCACAAAACATTTACTTTTGTCTGTCTGACTTATTTCACTCAACACAGTATTATGTCCATCCATGTCATTGAAGATGAAAACATTTCATTCCTTTTTATGGATGAGTCATATTCCATTGTATATACAAACCATTTCTTATTTAGTTACCTTATTTAGATGGACAGTTAGTTTGCTGTCATAACTTGGTTATTATAAATAATGCTATAATGTATGAATTCAAATGTCTTTTTGATTTAGTGTTTTCGGAATTTGGGAGGTGGGACAAATATACAAAAGTGGAATTTCTAGGTCCTTCTTCATTGTTATAGACATTTTTTAAAAAGTTTCTTGTGTCTGGTATAATTATTGCTATCTCAGCTTTTTAATTTTCATTTTCATTTACATGAAATCTCTTTCTATCCTTTTAATTTCAGTCATGGGGTATCTTCCTACCTGAAGTGTCTCTTATAGACAGCATATGTAAGAGCCTTATTTTCTTATCCATTCAGTTACCATGTGTCTTTTTATTAGAGCATTTCATCTGCTTGCAGTTAGAGTAGTTGTTGATACATATGTAGTTAATGCCATTTTATAATTTATATTTTTAATTTTTTTCTTCTTAGAGAAGTTCTTTTGAACATTTCTTGTAATACTGGTTTGGTAGTGATGACTATCCTTAGCTTTACCTTGTCTGGGAAGCACTTTATCTGCCCTTCCATTCTGAAAGATAGCTTTGCTGGATAGAGGAATTTTGGTTGTAGGTCCTTGCTTTTCATTGCTTTTAATATTTTTTGCCAATCCCTTCTGTCCTGGAAACTTTCTGTTGAAAAATCAATAAACAGTCTTATGGGAGCTCTCTTGTATGTAACTAACTGCTTTTAAGATTCTCTATTTGTCTTTAATTGTTGCCATTTTAATTATGTGCCTTGATATGGGTCTTTTTGGGTTTATCTTGTTTGGTACTCTATGTACTTCCTCGCTTGTAGTCTATTTCCTTACCAGGTTAGGGAAATTTGTGGTCATTATTTCTTCAAATAGGTTCTTAATTCTTCACACTCTTTCTTCTCTTTCTAATATCTCTACAATGCAAATGTTATTTTATACTTGGTGTTGCCCCAGAGATTTCTTAAACTACCCTAATTTTTAATTATTTTATGCTCTGCTACCTTCTCTTCTAAATTGTTGATTTAATCCTCTGGTTCATCTAACCTGCTGTTGACTCCTCCCAGTGTATTCTTCATTTTAGTTATTGTATTTTTATTTATAACTGGTTCTTCTTATAATTTCTATGTTCTTTTTCATGTCTCACTAAGTTCCCTGAATATCCATATAACCATTGTTTTGAACTATATATTTGGAATTTTCTTGCCTTTATTTCCTTTAGGTCCTTTTCTAGTGATTTCATTTGAGGTGTTTCTTTGTGTCCCTACTTTAGCTGCCTCTCTGTGTTTGTTTCTATATATTTGGTAGGTCTTCTATGTCTCCCAGTTTTGGTAGGGTAGCCTTATGTATTAGATATCCTATGATGATCAGTGGCACAACCTCCCCAGTCACCCAAACTAGGAGCTTCAGGTGTGCCCCCATGTAGGCTGTGTGTACCTGCCTGTTGTAGTTGAGCCTAGATTATTGTTGGCACATAAATGGGAGGGATTGACTCACCATGGTGATCTTAACAAGTACAGCAAAGGTGCTGTTGTGTTTGGGGCATACCCTCTTGGAGAAGGACTACCTTCAAATGGGGCTATGGTGCCCACTGAGTCTGCCCCTTGAGTTTGTCACTCATAAAGTGGTTGGGTGGTAAAGTAACTAGGGGTTCTATTGGCCCCAACTCTAGTTTTTATATAGTCCTGGTCTCCCCAGGATCATACCACCAATCATAGGCAATCAGGCCAGGACAGATACTACTGGGGTTAGACCCCAGGGGTACTCAGGATGCTGCCTCTTTGGAGCAGTGGTAAGCCACCCCTTTGTTGGCTCAGTGTGTTTGCACCAGGTGTCCTTCCTAAGTGTAGAAGCTTGCTTTCCTACCACATTTCCTTTAGGCTTACCTCTTCCAACAGCTGCCTGGACCTCCCAGTGAACCCAACTCTCCATCTGCAACCTAGACTATTATCAGCATGAACAATGGGAAGGCTGGACTGCCAAGGGAAGCTTAAGGACAGGCCTGGAGAGGCTACAGTCAGAACTTTGAATGAGTTGTCCCAAACAGGCTCCAGAATATTCCTGGGGTATATCTGCCCAGGTGCTGAGGTTGCTAAAGACTAGCAGAGTCCAGGTGGACACATGGTAGGTAGGGATCCTGAAGTGCTCCCTCCCCTGGGGAAAGTTGGGTCAAGAAGTGATGGGAAAATCCAATTCATGCACTTGTCCATTTTCTGCACCCTCTGAACACCCCAGCCTCATAGCTCCTCACAAGAATATCCTAGGTAAGGCAGAAGTCATGCTAAGTAAGGCAGAAGGCATGCATCTTCGGCACCCTCAGGCTGGGTAAGGTAGAAGGCATGCTAGGTAAGGCAGTCTCTACATAGCCTCCAAGGTGATGCGTCACCTCTCAGATATGAGTCCTTTTCTCCTCTGAGCCTCAGTTTCTTCACCTTTGAAGAAGCAGAGAGTAGCTATATTTGCCCCAAAGCTGTCATGAGGGTGAATGAGTGGAAGTGTGCACATTGATATTTCCTAACCTGCACACCCACTCACTTCCTTAGGATGCACTAGGGAATGAGAGGTCCTAGTACTGCCAAGCCTGGGTCTAACCAGCCTTCAACAGGAGGAAAGTGCTACTACAGAGAGAAAAACTGATCCTAGGCAAAGGCTGGCATGGGCGTGAGCCTCTTTCTTCTGTCAGGGGCCTGGATTTAAGCCCAAGGAGAGTGGGGCTTGGTCTTAAGATAAGCATTAGAAAGAATATGACCCAGGATGGGAAATGAATGATCCCCAGGGATGCTGGGGATGTGCAGGCAAAACCTGAGCCAAGCCAGTGCAATTGCATGGCTAGGAGCAAGGACAGAACTTCAAGAGGAATCTCCTCATGGCTTATGCTGGATGCCTGCATAGCATCCTCAGTTTCCAGCTAGCCTGACAGCTACCATCAGGGATCTCCAGTCATCAGGTTCTCATGTGCAGACAGCAACCTAGTCACCACACAGCAAGCATGGCTGGATACAAACACAATCCCCTCTAGTCTAGTGGAAAGAAAAGGGGACATGAAACAAAAAAGGACAGGATCCTAGAGTGGGGCCATGCCAAACCTGCCCAGCAGTCAGAAAAGGCTCCTTGGTAAAGTGATGCTTACAAGGGTGAAATGGGGGTTTAATAAGGAGGAAACAATAAGAATAAGTCTTTGAAGCTGAAAGCACTTGCTGCACACAGCAGAATTGATGGGCCCTGTGTGGCAAGCAGGGTAGTCAGGAGAGAGCAGAGAAGCAGGGCCACCTGGCTCCAGCCGGAAGAAGAAGGCCACCTGGGAAAGGTGCCTGGGCCTCCTTTGTGTCCAGTGAGGCTGACCCTCACTGGCATTTTTGTACCCCTGTTCTTATTATGAAAAGTATCAAACACAGAAGTTAGAAAAGTTGAAAAAATAGTACAAGCATACCCTAACTGAGCAATGTTTAAACTTGTTCATGTTTGCCATGTTTTTATCTACTATATTCATGCCTTCCCCTCCCTCTCTTTGTGCACACACATACATATACACAGATGAACAGACATTTTTACTAAATAATTTGAAAATAAGGTACAAATATCATGACACTTCACCCCTAAATATTTCAGCCTGCATCACACAGAAGTGAGGACATTTCTTTAAATAACTACAATTCCATTATGATATATAAAAAAAATTAAGAATGATCCCAAAATGTCATGAAATCTTCACTTCATGTTTAGATTTCCCAAATCAACCCAAGTCCCAGTCAATCTAGACCCATGATGCCATTTGGCTATGCTTCCATATCTTCTTTCTTGGGAACAGCCCTTGTCAGGATGTTGCCTTTTTGAAGAATCTAGGCCCATTGCCTCACAGACAAGACTGCCTGATTATTTCCTCATGGTGTTATTGAACTTACTGCTCTCTCCCCTATATTTCCTATAAACTACCAGTTAAGCCTGGTTACCTGATTAGATACTTCTTAGCCCATTTAAGGAGACTATCCCATTAGGAGGCATTTTGGGGGGTTTTGACTAGGAGGTTCTTAGTGAGGTTGTCTACTGCCAGTCCAAATGCATATGTAGGTGCTGACTACCCAGTCTCCCCACTGTAAGGTTTCAGTTTCCTTGAAGGGAAACTTTTGCCTTCCAACTTGGGTTGACAGAGCTGGGGCCCAGTGGGAGCTTCCAAATTGGAATGTCAGCATGCCTGAAAGTCAGAGAATCAGGACCTCTACTGGCAGCTGCTCAGAAACATCTACCCAAGGACAAGTGGAGGCTGACAGCCAGCTCTGTTATACCAAGCTGGCACCTGGCTTGAAGCTGGCTTGATCCTGGTAGGGCCTAATTGGGATGAAACTTCCTATCAACTGTCAGCCATACTACTGGTTCCAACAACCCTGCTTTTCCACTGAGCTCAGGGGACAGGTATCTGGAATTTCCTGCTCCCCACTTGCCACGTCTGTCATACCATCCAGTAGACTTACTACCATCATGATTCTATGTTTGAGAGATAGTCACCTTCCTCTGAGATGGAGCAGAGTGGCAGACATCAGGGAGTAAGGATCTGTTACTGTTCCACATCACTTCTGATTGCTTGGAGGCTCTTGCATGGATGCACACAGACCTGGGTGGGTGAACAGAAAGAGGCCCACAGGAAAAATCAAGGAAACAGGTCTCTACACTGAGTCACCTAGGAAAAGGAAGAAGCAGCTCGAGTCTGAAGTTTTCTTGGTGTCTTCTCTTTCTCATTCCTATCCTAATACCCTCACCTATCCCTGCAAGAGGGGAGCTGGCCACCAAGGCATTCTCTCTCTCTCCCCAACACACACACACACACACACACACACACACTTCATACATCTATGTTCATGAAGCTTTCATCACTGGAAAGGTAAGGGTTTTCTTGTCTGGAAGGCAGAGCCAGGTGGTGAAAGAGAGAGGGTGGAAAGGAGGGTCTCTGTTGGGCCCCTGGAGAGTTTTCTAGAGGCAGCATTTGGCGGACTATTTAGAGAGACTTGGAAAGATTGGGCCTAGCAGAACCGTGTTAGAACCCACCAGTGAGGTTCTTCTTCCCACCTCAGGCCTGGACACTCAAGGAGCTTATAGAGAACCCCCTCAGCAGGTGAAGGCTAAGGCATAGGGTGGAATGGTCAGCAAGAAGCCAATGAGGCCATGCAGCTTGGGGATGGACCTGTTAGGACACCAGGAATGACATGGAGCCCTTTGAAGAGGCTAAGAGCATGCTGTTGAGAGTGTCAGGCTCCCCAGTAGTCCACTCAGAGACATCTTTGCTGTTTAGAATGTTCCCTCAAGAATTTCTCTAGTTCCACTTCACAGAAAGGCCCAAAGTTCAATGGAGGCAGCCTCACTGTGGCTCTGCCTTCCCATTCTGCCCTCTTTAATTTCCAAAATGCATGGCCTTCCCATTGGTCTATCTCAGGACTTTCTAGAAATCCTGCCCAAAGCCAAGAGCCAGAGCTCAGTCTCCATCCCTGAACAAATGAAGGAGAGATAAAACATTGAACACAGAGGGCCCAGTTCCCCTACCCGCAATGGTCTCTGAGTGCTAGGGGACAAGGCAGGTGCCCTGGGAGAAAGGGGATAGGTTTAGGCACTCTTCTGCTGGGTAGCCTGCAATGGCCACTGGACCTTCCCCCATGGTAAGGCCAGATCTGAGGGCTATATGGGAAGGGAAGGACCATATTCTCTAGGCAGGGGTGCTACCTCTCTCCATGCTCCCCTCCACTAACACTGAGCAATTTGAAAGGGCTCCTGAGATTCCCTGACAGCAAATGCCTAGAGCTGGGCACAGCCCAGAGTCATCAAACAGGCCATTAGTCATGGGAGCTTTGAGAGCCCCACTTGCTTTCAGCTTCCCTCTACAGGCAGTCACTATGTCTGCAGAGCCCTGGGCATCCCACATTATTTTTCTGAACCTCAAGTGTTGAGAGCTCTGGTGCCAGCACCAACACCAGCTCAGAACAACTTTGGGGAGACAAGGGGCACAGAGAGACAGGGACTGTCCTGGAAGCAGAGGGTAGAGGGAGGCATAGGTGAGGAAGATCCCTGCAGTAGGAAACACAAGAATATTCTAGATCAATCTAAGCTCATTGAGACATCGAATGATCTACTCCATGCTAGTAACTCCACTATTGGACTGCAACTGTTAGGGCCAGCAAATGACAGATTGGTAGTCCTAGGTCCTAAAATCTAGAAAAGAGACCATCAAGTCAGTAGCAGGGCAGGGGCTGGGGCTCCACCTCATTTTACAGATGCAGAAACAGGCTAGGGCCTTGCTGAGGACCTGAGAGCAGTTTAAAGCTAGGATTCCCTCACCCTCCACCTAGTGTCAGTTTGCATGGTTCATTTATCCCTGGGGACATGTACAGCACCCACCCACAGCACCAGCATGAGCAGTTTGGAAATGCTGATTAGGGGGATGGGGGCAAGGTAGTAACTACCTGACAGGAAGCTCTGGTGTGAAGGATGCATGTTTCATGGACAGAGATAGAAGATTTCTTGTCATTTCAAAACAGTCCACAGCCCAAGATCTTGTCTTCCAGAAATACATGGAACACACTTCCTGTGAGCATAATGAGGCCATTTATAACAGGCTGTGTGTCCAGATGGGGTCAAAGATTGTACCTTTTTTTTTTTTTTAAACATTTTATTTATTATTTTTAGAGAGAAGGGAAGGGAGGGAGGCAGAGAGGGAAAGAAACATCCATGTATGGTTGCCTTTGACCTGCCTCCAGCCACAGACCTGGCTGGAGACCTGGCTGGCAATCTGGTTATGTGCCCTGGCTGGGGAATCGAACCAGCGACCTTTGTATTTGCAGACCGGTGCGTTATCCACTGAGCCACCAGCCAGGGCTGTACCTTTTGATTAACATTCACTTTGGGGACACATTATGGGCAGATGAGAAATTCCTGATGGCTTGATGGTCAAGATCTTGTTCCCCTATATAGCAAGGGGAAAGTGATGACTTCCTCTACCAACAGCCTGCCTGCCTGCCTGCCTGCAGCCTCCCTATTGACAGCCACTGCTGAAGGAGATTGATGGAGGCTGTGACTATTGCTGCACTGCTTCCTGGCCACTATAAGGCACATGGAGAATTCCAGCCAGGAATCACAGGATCAGGGTTAATGCAGCCCTTTTTATCTCCAACTCCACTGGGAAAGAACCATCTTCTGTAATCCAGCCCCCAGCTCTCCCTTTTGCTAGCTGACAAGATTGATACAATAAGGCTGTGCCCCTGAGAAGTAAAGTGAGTTAGGGCATCTTAGAAGAGGGAAAGGAGTTACTGCCTATTTCTGCCTAGGGCAAAGGCTGGACTCGGGCAGGTGCTGACTTTCTATCTGTGGGGAGAGCCAGGCAGAGTGGGGCCTGCATGTCAGGGTGGATACTGGGAGCAAGGGTGCCCAGTTCAAACCCCCCACTCCATCTTATTGCCCTGTGCTACTGGACAGATCATTTATACTCTCTGAGCTATAGTTGCTTCATCTAGTAAGTGAGAATGATGATGATGATATAGTATCCTATATGGAAAAAGAGAAAATACACCTAACTGAGAAAGTATTTGGTGAAGAGCTTGTGGCAGGATGATTTTGTGGAAGCCCTTACTGGCTTTGCCCCTGAAAAGACCCCAAGAAAGCAGACATCTGAGCCTGTGGGCAGCCCTTCTTTGATCATATATTTAGGAAGGAATGTACATTTTCCACAGACACCTGGAATCAGATCACCTGGAAAAACTCTGATCGGGGCTAGAGGCCTCAATTAGACAAGATCCTGTCTGCTGTCTTCTGAGCCTTTATCTTGTGGAACAACACTGAAAAGTCTCCTCCCCACATTTCAGGGATCAGGAGTACAAAATCCAGGTTTTGTTTTCATCTTTGCAAGCCCGTCGCAGCACATGGCAGGCACTCAAGAAGTTGAGTGAATAAATAACTGGTCAACTCTTCATTTTTGTTCAAATTCTTACATGCTACATGCCTCTTTATGTTAAATCTTGCATGTCACATGGCACTATGATTGAGCAAGTTCTTGGCTACCCTCAACTCTCCTTTGCTTGTCCTGTATCCCTGGGAAGCAGGTAGGGGAGAAATAAGTGGAGTTACTGTTACCGTTGTACAGAGCGCAGAAAGTCTGAATTGCAAGGCCTTAGAGAGAATTCAGGTGCCTTTTGAACTAAAGGAGTAACTCCACCTGCATCACAGACCAGGTCTGAAGAGAGAAAAATGAGGCCAAGGTGAGGGGAGGTGCATGGGTTCTCAGAACAGGGTTTCTTCATTATTGATTTTATCAATATTTTTGAAAATACATGAATAACTTTCAGAGGGCCAGAAGATGGCAGCCAAGTAAGTGGAAGCAGAGTCCACTTACCCTTGCTCCCAACTCAGACAGTGGCTGATCTTCTGAAAAATAAATTGAACATTCAACAGAATCTTAGCTGCTATGAAGTTTGGAAGTCAAGGAGTACACGAGATGCTTCACAATAGATGGTAAGGAGATTTTATAGGTGGAAGGGGAAATACCCCGTGTGTGACACCTGCCTGCACCCTGGTCAGAGATCACAACTTTGCAGCTCCCTCCCATCCCAGGGCAGGGAATCCCCAGGCCAGAGCCAGAAACAACCTAGACACACAAAGTCAGGGAGAGAGATCCAGGGCACACACACACATTGAGTAGCACATCCATAACTGCAGCAAAGAAAAAGAAAGAGAAGGAGAGGGGGAGGGGGAAAGAGGGAAGAAGGAGGGAAAGATGACAGGAAGAATGCCTAAAGGTCCCATTTTGAATTTCTCTCAGGGAGACAAAATATACTGATTACTGAGGCTCTAATTCACTGAGGCCAGCAAAACAGGTAGATCAGAAAGTGGTGCTGCAAGGGGGATTAAAGGCCCTGCCCAACCTCAGCTCTCATGCATGCTGATATGCCAACAACATCAAGCAGGAGAGAGCTGACCTTTTACACAGATGAACCCTGGAAAGCTATTAAGTCAGAAACTATACACTACTGGGAATAAGCTGGGACAGACCAAGCAAGATGGGTGGTGCAGGGGCAGAGGAAACACACACAATTTTCCCAGAAGACTGAACAGTGCCTAGGGGTCCCACCCTCCCAATTGCAATAGAAGCTCCTTCTAGAAGCAGGTGAGGGTGATATAGGGGGTGCTGCCAGAAGTTGGATGACCCACTCAGGGACTATGAGCTGATTAAAAACCAGAGGTGGATCCAGAAAGAGAAGTCAGAAGGCAAACACCAAACTGCAAAGACAAATTTCATCTTGTTCTTCAGATTTTGCAGTTTTTCTTTCACATAGCCTTTTAATATTTCTTTTTGCTTCAGTTGTATTCTAACTAATTCACTATTGTCGTCTATTTTTAAAATTTTTAAAAAGGATTTTACTTATTTATTTATTTTTAGAAAATGGGGAAGGAGAAAGAAAGAGAGGGAGAGAAACATCAATGTGTAGCTGCCTCTTGCTTACCCCCAACCAGGGACCTGGCCTGCAACCCAGGCATGTGCCCTGGCTGGGAATTGAACCCATGACCCTTTGGTTCACAGGCTGACACTCAATCCACTGAGCCACATCAGCCAGGCTATTCTACTTTTTAATTTATTTTTTTATTGTTGTTATATTACATTCACCTCATTTTTCCCCCACTGCATTCCCATTCCCCGCCCTTCTTATCCCCCACCCCCATAGTCAATCCCACACGTTGTCCATGTCCATGGGCCATCCATGCTAGCTCCTTGACTAAACTGTTCCTCTTCTTTGCCTCCTTCTCCCCACTGCACACTGAAAGTCTGTTCCTTGTGTTCATGTTTCTGGTTCTGTTTTGTTTGCTTGTTTGTTGGTTCATTAGTCTCCCTGTATTAAGTGAGAACATGTGGTATTTAATTTTTGCTGCCTGGTGTATTTCACTAAGCCTAATACCATAATACTCTCCAGTTCCATCAATGCTGTTGCAAATGGTAGGAGTTCTTTTTTTTTCTTTCTGCTGCATAGAACTCTATTGGGTAAATGTACCACAGTTTTTTGATTCATTCATCCACTGAAGGGCACTTAGGTTGTTTCCAGCACTTGGCTATTGTAAATAACGTTGCTATAAGCATAGGGGTGCATAAATTCTTCTGAACTGGTGTTTCAGGATTCTTTGGGTATCATCCTAGCAGTGGAATCACTGGGTCATAAGGCAGTTCTATTCTTAGTTTTTTGAGGAAGTTCCATATTATCTTCCATAGTGGCTGCACCAGTCTGCATTCCCACCAGCAGTACAACAAGGTTCCCTTTTCTCCACATCCTCACCAGCACATATTGTTTGTTGATTTGTTGATAATGGGCATTCTGACAGGTGTGAGGTGGTATCTCATTGTGGTTTTAATTTGTATCTCTCTGATGGCTAGTGGTGCTGAGCATCCTTTCATGTGCCTATGGGCCCTTTGTATGTCTTCCTCAGAGAAGTGTCTGTTTAGGTCCTTTGCCCATTTTTAAATTGGGTTGTTTGCCTCCCTGGTGTTAAGTCATATTAGCTCTTTATAGATTTTGGAGATCAAACCCTTGTCTGAGGTGTCATTGGCAAATATGTTTTCCCATCTGGTTGGTTCCCTTTTCATTTTCTTGATGTTTACTTTGGCTGAGCAGAAACTTTTCAGTTTGATGTAGTCCCATTTGTTTATTTGTCCCTTATTTCCCTTGTCCTGGGAGATATTTCAGTGAAAATTTTGCTGCATGGGATATCTGCAATTATTTTGCAAATGTTTTTCTCCAGGGCTTTTCTGGTGGCACTGCTTATGTTTGTATTCTTTTATCCATCTTGAGTTTACTCTGGTGTATGGTCTAAGTTAGTGGGCTAGTTGCATTTTATTTATTTATTTATTTTTTGCATGTTTCTGTCCAATTCTCCCAACACCACTTGCTGAAGAGGCTATTTGCACTCCATTTTATGTTCCTTCCCCCTTTGTTGAATATTAGTTGCCCATAGAGGCCTGGGTTTATTTCTGGGCTCTCTGTTTTGATTACTATGGCTTTGTAATATAGTTTGATATCTGGTATTGTGATTCCTCCTACTTCATTCTTCTTTCTCAGGATTGCTGTAACTATTCAGGGTAATTTTTGATTCCATGTTAATTTTTAAAGTATTTGTTTTAATGCTCTGACATATAACATTGGTATTTTAATAGGGGTTGTGTTAAACTATAGATTTCTTTGATTAGTATGAATATTTTAATGATGTTAATTATTCCCAACCATGAACATGATATATGCTTCCATTTATTTGTATCTTCCTTGATTTTTTAAAGAGATTTTATTTATTATTATTTTTAGAGAGAGGGGAAGGGAGAGAGGCAGAGAGGGAGAGAAACACAAATGCATGGTTACCCTTCACCTGCCTCCAGCCATTGACCTGGCTGGAGACCTGGCCTGCAACCTGGCTATGTGCCCTGGCTAGGAATCGAACCAGCAACCTTTGGGTTCACAGCCCAGTGTCTATCCATTGCCACCAGCCATGGTATATCTTCCTTAATTTCTTTCTTAGGTGTTCTGTAATTTTCTAAGTACAAGCTCTTTACTTCCTTGGTTAAGGTTATTCCTAAGTACTTTATTTTTCTTGTAGCTATTGAGATTTGCTTACTAGCTTCTATCTCTGATGTTTCATTATTGATGTATTAAAATGCCTTCAATTCCTGGATATTGACATTGTATCCAGCTATTTTGCCAAATCCAATTATTATACCTGGTAGGGTCTACAGGGTTTTCTATGTACACTATCATGTCATCCACAAATAATGACAGTTTTACTTCCTCCTTTTCAATTTGGATATGTTTGATTCCTTTTTCTTGTCTGATCACTGTGGCTAGAACCTCCAATGCTATGTTGAATAGAAATGGAGAGAGTGGACATCCTTGCTTTATTTCTGATCCTAAGGGAAAGGTTTCAGTTTTGCCTATTGAGTATGATGTTAGCTGCAGATTTCTCATATATGGCCTTTATTATGTTGAAGTATGCTCCCTCCATTCCCATCTTGCTGAGGATTTTTATTATAAAAGGGGGCTGTATTTCATCAAATGCTTTTTTGGCATCTATTAATCTGATTATATGATTTTTGTCTTTCAGTTTGTTTATGTGGTGTATTACATTTATTGATTTACAAATGTTGTATCATCCTTTCATCCCAGGGATGAATCCCAATTGGTCATGGTATATGATTTTAAAAATAAATATATTGCTGAGTCCAGTTTGCCAATATTTTTATTATTTTTTAAAGTTGGGGATGGAGGGGATTGGTGGATTGAGGCATTGAGCAAAAAAGAAAAAGGACCCGTGGACATGGATAACAATGTGATGACTGAAAGGGAGGCAGATGAGGGGATAAGGGGATAAGTGATAATAAAAATACAATAAAAATAAACTATTAAGAAGTTTTACCTTTGCCTTAAGCAAGCCCTGTCCATTTTTTTCGGTGCATCTAGGCTAACACAGCTTTAAAATGCTTTTTTAAACCCTCAGAAACATAACCACCCTCAAGAGAGCACATAATCTGATTAAATATTCTACAATCCAACCCCCGTTCATGTAATTTCTTCTTGTTTCCTTCATAATTAATTCAAAATGCATAAAATAAACTGTGAAGCTGTTATTCTTTAGAGCTTTGAGATCTTGCTTCCTAATGAGTATCACCGGTTTGGCTCAAATAAAATCTACAGAAAGTTCAAAAAATATATATTTTATTTATTATTTTTAGGGAGAGGGAAAGGGAAAGAAGCAGAGAGGGAAAGAGACATCAATGTATGGTTGCTTTTCACCTGCCTCCAGCAACAGACCTGGCTGGAGACCTGGCTTGCAGCCTTGTTAGGTGCCCTGGCTGGGGAATCGAACCAGGTTTTGCACCCAAAGGTTTTTGGGTTTGCAGGCTGGCACCTTATCCACTGTGCTATGAGCCAGGGCCAGTTTGCCAATATTTTTAAAAGAATTTTCACATCTATGTTCATCAGAGATATTGGCCTATAGTTTTCTTTCTTTGTTGAGTCTCGACCTGGATTTGGGATTAGAATAATATTGGCCTCATAAAAAGAGTCTGGGGGTCTTCTCTCTTCTTGGATTTTTTTGGAATATAGTTTGAGGAGGATAGGAGTTACCCTAAATCTTTGGTAAAATTTGCCTATATAGCCATCTGGACCAGGGCTCTCGTGTGCTGCAAGTTTTTTGATTACTGCTTCAGTGTCACTAGTTGTTATCAGCATGTCCAGGTTTTCTGCTTCTTCTTGATCGAGTTTGATAGGTTATACATTTCCAGAAATTTGTCCATTTCACCCAGGTTGTCAAATTATTTATCATAAGGTTGTATGTAGTAATCTCCTACAATCCTTTGTATTTCTGTGGTATCAGTTGTGATTTCTTATCTGTTGTTTCTGATTTTGTTTATTTGGGTCCTCTCTTTTTTTTCTTGATGGGTCTAGTTAATGGTTTGTCAATTTTGTTTATCTTTTCAAATAACCAGCTCCTGGATTGGTTGATCTTTTGAACTGTGCTTTTAGTCTCTATGTTGTTTAATTCTGCTCTGATCTTCATAATTCCCTTCCTTCTGCTTGCTCTGGGCTTTGTTTGTTGTTGCTCCTCTAGTTCTTGGCAGCTTTATGGTTAGGTTGTTGGTATGAGTTTCTTCTGGCTTTTTTAGGTAGACTTGTATTGCTATGAATTTCCCTCTGAATACTGCCTTCACTATCTCCCATAGGTTTTAGGGTGTTATGAATTCATTTTCATTTTTTTCCATATTTTAAAAATTTCTTCTTTGATCTCATTATTGACCCATTCATTACTTAATAGCATGTTATGCATTCTCCATGAATTATATTGTTTTTGTATTTTTTTCCTTGAGGTTGGTTTCTAGTTTCAAGCCATTGTGATCAGAGAAGATGCTTGGTATGATTTCCATTTTCTAGAATTTGTGGAGGCTTGTTTTGTGTCCTACACTATATGGTCAATCTTAGAGAATGTTCGATGTGCATTAGAGAAGAATGTGCATTTTGCTTCTTTGGAGTGAAATGTTCTGTATATGTCAGGTAAGTCCATTTCATCTAGAGTATTACTCAATGCTACAATATCCTTGGTGGGTTTTTTTTGTTTTTTTGTTTTTTTTTTTTTGGCTTGGAAAATCTGTACATTGTTGATAACGGGATATTAACCTCCCCTACTATTAGCGTGTTGCCGTCTATATCCTTCTTGAAGTCCTCCAAGATTTTCCTATATATTTGGATGCACTTATGTTGAGTGCATATATGTATACAAGGGTTATGTCTTCTTGATGGATTGTTTCCTTAAGTATTATAAAATGTCCTTCTTTGTTTCTTTTTATGATCTTCATTATAAAATCTATTTTGTCTGATATAAGTATTGCTACCCCAGCCTTTCTTTCATGTGCATTTGCTTGAAATATATTTTTTCATCCCTTTACTTTCAGTCTGTGTTGTACTTTTGTTCAGAAGTGGGTGTCTTGAAGACAGCATATATGTATATGGGTTATGTTTTCTTATCCATTCAACTACCCTATGTCTTTTGATTGGTACATTTAATCCATTTACATTTAAAGTTATTATTGAGAGGTACTTCTTCATTGACATTTCCCCCTTTGTTCCTGTACTCCTCTCTGTCTCTCTTTGTTTCTTCCTTTTTAAAACAGTCCTTTTAGTATCTCTTGCAGTGTTGGTTAGGTAGAGAGGTACTCTTTTAGCCTTCTTTTTTTTCTGGGAAGCTCCTTATTTCACCTTCCATTTTGAATGAGAGCCTTGCTGGGTGGAGTATTCTTGGTTGCAGGCCTTTGTTTCCCATTACTTGGAATATTTTTTGCCATTTCCTTCTGTCTTGTGTTGTTTCTGTTGAGAAATCATTTGATAATCTTATTGGAGCCCCCTTATATGTTATTTGCTTCTTCTCTTGATGCTTTTAGGATTCTCTTTTTGTCTTTGACATTTGACATTCTGATTATGATGAGTCTTAGAGTAGGCCTGTTTGGGTTAATCTTCACTGGGACTTTCTGTGCTTCCTGAAATTGAGTGATCCTTTAGCTAATCATTTTCGGGAAGTTTTCTGTCATTACTTTTTCAAACAGGTTTTCTATGCCTTGCTTCTATTCTCCTTCTGGTATCCCTATGATACAGATATTGTTGTGTTTCATGTTGTCCTGTATCTCTTAAAACCTCTTCATTCTTTTTCAGTCTTTTTCATTTTGTTGCAATTTCTAGTTATTTTTTTCCCCCGTTGTCCTCCAAATCCCTGATCTGGTCCTCTGATTCATCTAACCTGATTTGAATTCCTTATATTGTGTTCTTCAGTTCTGAGATTGTGTTCTTGTTTTCCTCCTGGTTCTTACTGATGGCTTCTATGTCCTTTTATAATTTTCAGTAAGTTCATTGTAGTTGCCCTGGAGTTCTTTGTAGTTTTCTTTGAGCTCGATAAGCTCATTGAATTTTCTTATGATAATTTCTTTGAATTCCATGTCTGATAGTTTTCTTGTTTCTATTTCATTTAGCAGCCTTTCCGGTGATCCCTCCTTTCCTTTTGGTGATGGACAGTTTCTTTTTCTTCCCATTTTGGGTGTCTGTTGTTGCCTGTTTTTGTTTCTTGGATTCAACTGCTTTGACTCCCTGCCTTCGGTGGAGTGCCCTTCTGTGGTTAAGAGATTTGTGGGGTTCAGTGGTGCAATCTCCTAAATTTTTCAACTTGTTTTTCTTGGGGTGACTTTAATCTCCTTAATTTGGGCTGTCTGGGAGTATTTTGAATTTGGTTTATATGTTGCTCCTTTCACTACAGTTGGCTGATCGAGAGACACTCCTTCTACCATGTCTCATATACTGTTATTGAACTATTACACTCCATTTTCCAGTAACTTTCAGGTGTCTTATGCTCCTTACCCTATCCTCCAGCCACTCTGGGACTTGAGAATGCCATCAGTACTGCCCTCTACTCTGTCACCATGTTCCAAAAACACTATTTTAAAAACTCTTGGCCCTGGCTGGTAGCACAATGGATAAGGCGCCGGCCTGCGAACCCAAAGGTCACAGGTTCGATTCCCCAGCCAGGGCACATGACAAGGTTGCAAACCAGGTCTCCAGTCAGGTCTGTAGCTGGAGGCAGGTGAAAAGCAACCATACGTTGATGTCTCTCTCCCTCTCTGCCTTTCTCTCTTCCCCTCTTTCTAAAAAAAATTAAATAAAATCTTTAAAAAATAAAAATTCTTTATAGATTTTAATTATTTATTTTATTGTTATTGCAAATTTCACATTGTACCCTTCCCTAATCTAATTCCATTTTGCCCTTTTTTATATTCACTATAAATTATATATTTCCCCCTCACTATGCCCTGTTCCTATTCCTTAGCCTTACTATTTCTCCTCCCTCTGTCCTTTCAAAAGCATTCTTTCTTCTTTTAGTCAGATGACAGTCTTGTTCCCCCTACGATATTCTTGATTTTGTACATTTTGTTGATTATGCTGTTACATTGTCCCAATTATTTTCCCCTTTGCTCCCCTATGCCCAGTTATTCCCCTCCACTCCAGCAATCCCACTCCCCTTAGTTCATGTTTATTGGTCATGTATGTAAGTTCTTTATCTTCACCCTTTCCTATACTATTCTTTTCTTTGAGGCGGGGGGGAGGGGCAGGTGGGGGTTGCAGCATTTTAATTTTCTTTTCTCTCCTTTTTTAAAATTTATTTTTATTGTTATTGTATTCCATCCATCCCCATTTTACTCCCTTCTGTCCCCTACCCCTCCCACACACTCCCCACCAAAGTTGATCCCACTTGTTGTACATGTCCATGGTTCTTCCATGCTAGTTCCTTGACTAAACTGCGCCCCTTCTTTGCCTCCTCCTTCCACCTCACCTCTCCCCTCTGCCCACTGAAGGTCTATTTATTGTATTCATGTATCTGGTTCTGTTTGGCTTGTTTGTTTGTTTTGTTTATCATTGTCCTGTAATGGGTGAGATCATATGGTTTTGTCTTTCACTGACTGGCTTATTTCACGAAGGATAATAGTTTTCAGTTCCATCCATGTTGTTGAAAAAGTTAGAAGTTCCTTTTTTCATTCTGCTGTGTAGTATTCCATTGTGTAAATATGCCAGAATTTTTTGATCCAATCATCCACTGATGGGCACTTAGGCTGTTTTCAGCACGTGGCTATGGTAAATACTGCTGCAATGAACATAGGGGTATATAAGTTCTTCTGAATTGGTATTTCAGGGTTCTTTGGGTATAGTGCTAGTAGTGGAATTGCTGGATCAAAAGGCGGTTTTGTTTTTAGTTTTTAAAGAAAACTCCATACTGTTTTCCATAGTGGCTACATCAGCCTGCATTCACACCAATAGTGCACCAGGGCTCCCTTTTCCCCTCATCCTTACCAACACTTGTTGTTTGTTGATTTGTTAATGAATGCCATTCTGACAAGTGTGAGGTGGTATCTTATAGTGGTTTTAATTTGTACTTCTCTGATGGCTAGTTATGCTGAGCATTCTTTCATATGCCGTTGGGCTCTTCGTATGTCTCCCTCGGGTCCCTTGTCCATTTTTTAATTGGGCTGTGTGTCTCCTTGGTTTCAAGTCTCATCAGTTCTTTATATATTTTGGAGATCAAACCCTTGTCTGAGGTATCATTGTCAAATATGTTTTCCTATACAGTTGGTTCCCTTTGAATTTTGATGGTGTTTTCTTTAGCTGAACAGAAACTTTTCAATTTGATATAGTCCCATTTCTTTATTTGTTCTTTTATTTCCCTTGCCCTTGGTGAAGTATAAGTAAACATATTTCTGCATAGGATATCTATCTAAATTTCTACTATCAATATTTTTCTCCAAAACATTTATGGTGGCACTGCTTATGTTTAAGTCCTTTATCCATCTTGATTTTATTCTGGCATATGGTGTAAGTTGGTGGTCTAGTTTTATTTCTTTGCATGTTGCCGTCAGGTTCTCCCAACACCATTTGAAGAGACTGTTTTTACTTCATTTTATTTTCCTTCCCCCTTTGTCGAATATGAATTGACCACCGAGTCCTGGGTTTATTTCTGGGCTCTCTATTCTATTCCAATGATCTATATGTCTATTCTTATGCCTATACCAGACAGTTTTGATGACAGTAGCCTTGAAGTATAGTTTGAAGTCCAGTATTGTGATTTCTCCTACCTTGTTCTTCTTCCTCAAGATTGCTGTGGCTATTTGTGGGCATTTTTGGCTCCATTTAATTTTTGAACTATTTTTTCTATATCTGTGAAGTCTGTCTTTGGTATTTTAATTGGGATTGCATTGAATCTATGGATTGCTTTGGCTAGTATAACCATTTTAATGATGTTTATTCTTCCCATCCATGAACATGATATATGCTTCCATTTATTTGTATCTTCATTTCTTTCTTCAATGTTCTGTAGTTTTCTGAGTACAGATCTTTTACCTCCTTAGTTAAGTTTATTCCTAGGTACTTTATTTTTCTTGTTGCTATGGTAAATGGGATTTGTTTTTTCACTTCTATTTCTGTTGTTTCATTATTGGTATACAACAATGCTTTTGATTTCTGGGTATTGACTTTATATCCAGCTATTTTGCCAAATTTGCTTATTAGGTGCAGTAAGTTTTTGGTGGAGCCTATTGGGTTTTGTATGTACACTATCATATCATCTGCAAATAATGACAGTTTGACTTCCTCCTTTCCAATTTGGATACCTTTAATTCCTTTTTCTTCTCTGTTGGCTATGGCTTTAACTTCCAAGATTATGTTGAACAGAAGTAGAGAAAGTGGACAGCCTTGTCTCGTTCCTGATCTTAGGGTGAAAGCTTTTTGTTTTTGAACATTAAGTATTATGTTGTCTTCACGTTTCTCATATATGGCCTTTATTATGTTGAGGTATGCTCCCTCTATTCCCATTTTGCTGAGGGTTTTTATCATAAATTGTAGCTGAACTTGATCAAATGCTTTTCTAGCATCTATTGATATGCTCATATGCTTTTTGTCTTTTAATTTGTTGATGTGGTGTATTACATTTATTGATTTACGAAAGTTGCACCATTCTTGCATCCCTGGGATGAATCTCTGAGTTATTTAGTTCTGCTCTGATCTTGGTGATTTCCTTCCTTCTGCTTGTTCTGGGCTTTGTTTGTTGTTGTTCCTCTAGTCTTGCAGCTTTATGGTTATTTTTATAAACTTCTTGTAACCTCTTTAGGTAGGCCTGTATTGCTATAAATTTTCCTCTAAGGACAGCCTTGGCTGTGTCCCATAGGCTTTGGACAGTTTTCTGTTCATTGTTATTTGTTTCCAGAACTTTTTGATTTCCCTTTAGATCTCATTGTTAAACCATTCATTAAGGAAAAGCATGTTATTCAGTCTCAATGAGTTAGACTTTTTTTTTTTTCCCTTGAGATTGGTTTCTAGTTCAAACCATTGTGATCTGAGAAGGTGCTTGGTATGATTTCAATTTCCTGTATTTGTGGAGTCTTGTCTTGTGACCTACCATGTGGTCTATCTTTGAGAATATTCCATGTGCATTTGAAAAGAACGTGCATTTTGTTTCTTTGGGGTAAAAGGCTCTATATATATCATTTAGGTCCATTTCCCCTAGAGTGTTGTTCAATGCCACCACATCTATGGTGATTTTTTGTTTGGAAAATCTGTCTACTGTTGATAGTGGCATATTAAAATCCCCTACTATTAGTGTGTTGCTGTCAATATCCTTCTTAAAGTCCTCCAAGATTTTCCTTATATATTTCAGAGCTCCTATGTTGGGTGTATATATGTTTACCAGAGTTATTTCTTCTTGATGGATTGTTCCCTTAAGTATTATGAAATGTCATTCTTTATCTCTTTTTATAGCCTGCATTGTAAAATCTATTTTGTCTGAAATAAGTATTAATACGCCAGCCCTTTTTTCATATCTATTTGCTTGATATATATTGTTCCATCCCTTCACTTTCAATCTGTGTCAATCTTTTGTTCTGAGGTGGGTCCCTTGAAGATAGCATATATGTGGGTTATGGTGTCTTATCCATTCGGCTACCCTATGTCTTTTGATTGGTGCATTTAATCCATTTACATTTTAGGTTAGGATTGATTGATAGTTATATGTTGCCATTTTCCCACTTTGTACCTATGTTTCTCTTTGGCTCTCTCTGTTTCTTCATTATTTTTTTTTAAAGCAGATTCTTTAGCATTTCTTGCAATGCTGGTTTGGTAGAGATATAGTCTTTTAGTATTCTTTTCTCTGGGAAACTCTTTATTTCTCCTTCCATTTTGAATGAGAGGTTTGCTGGGTAGAGTGTTCTTGGTTGTAGGCCTTTGTTTACCATTACTTGGAATACTTTTTGCCTTTCTCATCTGGCTTGAATATTTCTGTTGAATAATCATTTGATAGCCTTATTGGAGCCCCCTTATATGTTATTTGCTGTTTCTCTCTTGCTGCTTTTAGGATTTTCTCTTTGTTGTGGAAATTTGCCATTTTAATCATGATGTGCCTTGGAGTTGGCCTGTTTGGGTTGATGTTTATTGGGACCCTCTGTGCTTCCTGAACTTGAGTAACATTTTCACTCACTATGTTAGGGAAAATTTCTATCATTACTTTTTTGAACAATTTTTTCATTCCTTGTTTCTCTTCTCCTTCTGATATCCCTATGATATGGGTGTTATTACATTTCATGTTGTCATGTAGCTCTCTTGAAACCTCTTCATTCTTGTTCAGCCTTTTTTCGTTCTCTTATACTCTCTTGGAATATTTGTCTACATTGTCCTCCAGCTCACTGATCCAGTCCTCTGCTTCCTCTAGCCTACTATTGATTCCTTCTCCTATATTCTTCAATTCAGAAATTGTATTCTTCATTTCCTCCTGGTTCTTACTGACATTTTCTAAGTCATTTTTGATGCTGGTGTAGCTCTCATTAAGTTTCTTATAACTTCCTTGGAGTTCTTTGTAGTCTCCCTGGAGTTGTTTATAGTTTTCTTTGAGCTGGCTTTGCTTGTTGAGCTTCTCTATCATCATTCTTTTGAATTCCATATCTGATAGTTTGTTTGGTTCTGTTTTATTTAGTGATCTTTCTGGGGATTCTTCCTTTCCTTTTGGTGATGGACTGATTCTTTTTTCCCCCATTTTGGGTGTCTGTCGTTGCTTGTTTTATTCTTGGATTAATCTGCTTTGCTTGCCTGCCTTTGTGGAGAATCCTTCAGTGTTAGAAGTTTTATGGAGTTCAATGTTGCTGTCTCCTAGATTTTCTTCATTCATTGTTCTTGGGATGGCCTTTATGTCATTAACTTGGGCTGTCTGGTTGTATTTTTTATTGGTTGTGAACGTTGCTCTTTTCCTTCCAGTTGGCTGATTAAAAGACAGTCCTTCTATCCTTTCTCATACACTGTTTTTGCACTGCTCCTAAAACAGAACCACTAGTTCAGGCAAAATAACCAGACCTTCAGAGATATCTTTCTCTTTTAATCCCTTTTTCAACTGCCTATGAAGTAACTATATACCCATACCTTCCAAGGTAAGCCCTGCTCTTAATCACACTCCCAGCTGAAGCTGAGCTGGGATGTAGGTATATTAAGACTATTGTATGAGGGGAAAAATGATTAAGTTGACCGAAGTACAGATATTTTTGAAGGGTGCTGAAGAGTAGCAAAGTTAGCAGGGATGTGAGAGAGAAAACCAACTTAGCTATTCTATAGAAATGAGGAGACGGAAAACCAGAAAGCCTCAAGTATGAGTGAACAGTATAAGCCTATATATATAGTTGCTGCATCTACCTCCCTGTTCACCCTTAATGATCCCTGACTGGTCCAGGTGGAGCCAGGACCTGTGTGCTTTTAGGAGAAAAGTTTAAAAAACGGAGGGGGGGTTTAGGTGACTGGGGATGGGAAGAATACTTAGATTGAGGACTGGGAATAAGTTGTATCCAGAGAGTGAGTAGACTTTAAATCAAGTGTAGGAGGAGGGTCATGGGTATTTAGGTGGATTGAGATAGGGGAGGAGTAAAAATATGTAAGTTGGGATATTCTGTGGTATTTACTTATAATGCACTAATTGTGAGGCTTGGAAGTAACTTTTGAAAACTATATGTTAGGAGTTAATAGTTCATGTAGTTCTTGGTATAACTCAGGTGCTTGAGATTAGCAGTGATCCATTTCCTGAGTCTGCCTTTTTCTTGGTCATGTGTCTGCAGTCTACAGTCAAGCTGTGTGGTCTTGGAGTGGCAGGGCCTATGGCTGTCACAGTCAGGGCTGATTCTAAATGTCAGCCCCCAGGTAGGCTGGGCCTCCAGTAGTCTAGCTGGGTTTCTCTGCTGCTTGTGTTTTGGGGCCCTCCCTTCTTTCACTGGTTCTGTGTGAAGACCTGCAGGGTGTTCTGTGGTGTCTATGGCTGTACTTCCCTCTCCAGCTCCTGGAGGAGGTTCCTGCCTACAACGGGCACCTGGCTCCAATGAGGGGTATCCTACAACCTCACTGGCTTCTGTGATGGCTGGCCCTACCCCCGCAGCTTCTGGAAGAGGTAGTCCCTGCTTCCCCTGGGCAAAGGCTAACCCTCCATGCAATCCATCTCTTTGAGGAGTCTTTTACCACCACCTCTGTGATGTGTGCCTAGTTCCCCAGGGTTCTGCAGCACAGCCGGTGCTACTCCTTCCCCTCCAGCCTTTGTCGCCTGCAATGGGTTTGCCAGTTGCACCAGCTGCAAGTTCCTGGCATGAAGTTTGAAGTTTCCATGGGGGCCTCTGCCAGTGTGGGTGCACAGGGCCAGGCCCTCCCCTTCTCCAGGGCTCTGAGTCACCCTATCTCCAATGGCGCAGCAACAGGACTTCAAGTCTTTGTGGGAGCGCTGGCTGGTGGGGTTGCTTGGCATTGGGCCTCCCCATTTGCCAGTGCTTTCAAGCCACCCTCTCCTCAGTGGCACAGCTGCAGGACTTCAAGTCTGTGGGTGCCTGACTGCAGGTGGGAGTGTGCAGCATTGGGCCTCCCCCTTCACTGGGGCTCCGAGCTGCCCTCTCCCCAATGATGTAGCAGCACTGTTTACCACCTTCTTGCTGCTCCTGCTGGTGCACTTCCCTGCTCCCCTACTCCTGCTCCCCACAGGTCTATTCCCCTCTGCCTCTGGCCCAGTGAGGAGCATCTTCTCTCTCAGTCTCCAGAGCAAGGCTCTCACACAGTCCTCCCCTGCAGGAGTTCCATTCTTCATTCCCTGTTCCCTCTGGTGTTTTCCCTCACTGCCCACACTTCACTGTTCAGATTTCTAGTCACCAGGGAGCCTGGAGCTGTCTTCAGATAGAGACGCCCCTCTGGGTAGAGCAGCCAGTGCCCAGAGCAGCCTTGGCCCACTGGCCAGTTTAGAACGGTCTCACCTGCTCTCCTGTAGGTCTTTGCTGCCTCTGGGCTGTGCTCCCCTGAGCCCAGATGCTTACGGCTCCAATTCTTAGAGACCTGCAGACATCTTGTGCTCCCTATTCTATCCTACAGCTGCTCTGGCACTCAAGAATGCCATCAGCACTGCTCTCTACTCTGTTGCCATCTTTAAATCTCTGTCTTCTTAAATAGTATTTATCAAGGACAAATACAAATTTTAAAATTCAATTAAAATTAGTAAAAGCCTTAATTATGTAAACAAATAAACCTATTATAAATTAATGTGTTTTTCCTAATGCACTGTTACAAAGCCCAATCAAATGCAAATAACAGTTTGCATCAAAGGAAGTAAACGTTTTTGTTTTTTTTTAAATGGTACCAAACCTGGAGTCACAAGTAGTGCTCAAAAACCTGGCTCCCCAGTTGCTTCCAGGTGATGGATTATATATGGGAAAATCATTGCTCTTGGTGACTAAAAAAGTTAGGGTTGTGGTTAGCATTGTGACTGTTGGCACTAAGGGTAGTAGTTGATCATTGCCTAGTCCTGCTATCAGGCAAGGCATCCTTTTGTCTGGATTTTCAAGGATTTGGTCAATGAGATTATTTCACTTTCTTGTCCTAGAGCTGAAACAAAACTGAAACCTAAATGTTACTATTACAGAGTAGGAGAAAGCTAAAATCCCCCAGTCTTTGCAGTTTGGGGATGGGGGGATGGGTCACTGAAGCACAGCCATTTTTCCTGAGTGAGGTACTTTGTGTATCTATGGCTGGTAGCTAGTGTCTTGGTTATGCAAATTACTAGGTAAACCTCTTATCCCAAGAAGATGGGAGGGGTTTTTGACCATAGAATGGTGATGAAAGAATTTACAGGGGTATGCAAGATTTCACAGGTGGCCACATTTGGTCATCCTGCCACTGTGTTGCAGGCTGCCATCATGGCTTAAAATAGGGCAGCAGACATACAATTTCTCTCTCTCTCCCAGACTGACATGCAGACACATGATCTTTCTCTTCTGGAAGGAAATGCACACAAGATATGTGGTGTCAATCAGGCTCTCTCACTCCGGGTCAACCCACAGGCAGACACACGGCCTTAGAATTCACATGGTTTGAGAGTGGGGGACAGAAGGGGGTAAAAGGGATGCATGCAGCTTGCTCAGAGATAGGGCATTAAGAGTTGGGGAGAGTGTGCAATATCCGCCCCTAATTGGGTATAGCAGCTGGCAGGAACTTTGAATTTATAACTGGAATACTAATCTGTGAACTGTTGTTGTGTTTCTGAAAAATGGTACCATGTCCTAGTCTATTTTAAGGCTACCCTAATTGGGAAAGACTGTATATTTAAGAGTGTTTTAAAAGAGAGCAGGATTTAACAGCATAATTGCACTTTTAATATAAGTTTGTACACCCTTCAAATAAACAAAATACCTTTCCTTTCCACCAAACTCTGTTATTAAGAGTCATTCTTGGTGGCAGACAAAATGGGCCCATTAAAACTAAGGACCAACCCCAAAAGAGTCCTGTTACATTATCTTTCTTTGTGGTCAATAGAGCTAAGGCTTTGTTCCTCAGACTGTTTAATGTTGAACCCCTGAGCTTCATTGTCCTGATGGCTTAATGATTAAAGGAGTAGATGTGCGAGGGAGAAAGGCTGGTGGATCAGGGTACTCTTAGGTTAGATGAGGCCAGTTTGAATGAAAACAAAAATAAAAGAAAATATCAAATTAAAGAATGGGATTCCTGCATTGTTACAACTTCCAACAATTCAAAAATTAGATTTTTTCCCCCTGACTTCCATGACTTTTTGAGAACTTTGGGATATTTTCAGAATGATTCCTAAATTTAAAGGAAATTTCTCTCTATAAAACATATATATTAACATAATTAGGCATCTTTGGTATATTGAATTGTATGGGAAGCATTGTCAAATAAATAATACTAATCCTTTTATTATATTTATATAGATATGTTACTAAATATTAATGTTCTAAAAATTATATACAATTCATAAAATCCTGACATGACCCGGTATAATGCCTAAAATATTACAGTATTTCTTTGTCCCTAAAAATTATAAATTATATTATGTCTTTGAAATGTAAACACTCAGAAGCTAACCAAAACATTGCCTATGAGATTAAAGGGGGGAGTGGTTAAAATACAGGCTTCTGTTAAGGACTCTTGACAAAATTGATTTATAAAAGAAGTAAAGTTTTTATTTACAAAGCTACTAGAGAATAATAAGGATAAAACAAAATGCCCATATGAGAAAAAAATCAGATGTACATTTTCCATAGAAGATATAAAACATAAAGAGGCTTTTTAAAATTATTTATTTATTTTTAAAATTTTATTGTTGTCGTATTACATCCATCCCCTTTTTGCTCCCCTCTGTCCTCCTCCCCACCCACCCATCCCCCACAAAGTCAATACCACCTGTTGTCCATGTCCATGGCTCCTTTCTACTAGGTTCTTATCAAAATTGCTCCCCTTAAAGAGGCATTTTTAAAAATATTTTATGTGTTATTTTTGGAGAGAGGCAGAGAGGGAGAGAAACATCATTGTATGGTTACCTTTGACCTGACTCAAGCTACGGACCTGGCTGGAGACCTGCCTTGCAACCTGGTTATGTGCCCTGGTTGGGAACTGAACCAGCAACCTTTGGGTTCACAGGTCAGCACCTTATCCACTATGCCACCAGTCAAAGAGGTTTTTTTTTTTTTTTAAGAGAGAAAAAATAGAATGTGGTTTTGGATAAGGAAAGATATAAAGGATATGGGTTTAGTTTGTTTCATTTTTGGTAAAAAAAAAAAAAGAAAGAAAAGAAAAAGAAAAAGTAATTTTGTCCTAAAATAGAATGATTGCTTAAAAGTAAGAAATTAAAATATAGGACAAAAACTGAAAAGTATATAAAATTTTCAAAAAAATTTGTGGAAATTACAGAATGTTCATGGAGAAGGAATCTCAAAAAAATTTTTCTCCACATGGTTAAGCTAAGATTGAAATGAATAACTAAGTTAATTACAAAATTTGTATATGTATATATGTAAAAATCTCACCAGAACTTTAAACATGGCTATTTTTAAATCTTTTATTTTTTATCGGCAATTACTGTTTTATTCTGATGCTTTGGGGAAAATATTTTTGTTTCATTTTCAGATTCCTTAAAAACCCTTGAGCCCTAGCTGATGTGCTCAGCTGGTTAGAGTATCATCACATAAATCTAAAGTTACAGATTCAATTCCTTGTCAGGGAGTGTACAATCCCCAGTTCAGGCACATATGGAAGACAACCCATCAATATATTTCTCTCAAACCAAAAAATTAAATAGAGTACTGTCAATGTATGGTTCTTTAATATTTTCAGCTAATTACCCTCAGATAGTACTACCTGATTCAAATCTAGTCTTCAACCTGAAGTGAACATTTTATTTGTTATCATAAAAATGTTTGCTATTATGAATCTTTTTATTTTGTATATGTTGATGTTTTGAGCCCCAAATTATCCATCCTGACAATGAAAATCCAACAATGCCTTTTAATAACTGACCAATATTGTTTGCTACTGATTTTTCAATGATGCTTTCAAGGAATAATGTTGATCAAAATGGAAAAAAATGTAAATAATAACATAACTACAATCACTTTAAAATGGTGTTGAAACTGCTATCCCAGAGAAACTCTTTTGGCATGGTTTATCCATCAAATCTTTGGAATGTTAAACAAGGAAAAATAAACATTGGACTGAGCATAAGGCAACACTGTGTTCCAAAGAACTTTTTGCAAATACAACAAGAGAACGGAAATCATGACTACTGCAGTAAAAAACTTAAAATGTTATTTAGAATTAGCATCACTATGTTATCTCCACCAATAGAAATGCTTTTTTTCTTTTATTTCCTTTTTTTAAAATAAATTTTATTGTTGTTATATTACATCCATCCCCTTTTTGCTCCCCTCTGTCCCCCTCCCCACCCACCCATTCCCCCCAAAGTCAATCCCACCTGTTGTCCATGTCCATGGTTCCTTTATACTAGGTTCTTGTCTAAGCTGCTCCCCTTCTTTGCCTCTGCCTCCTCCCTGCCCTCAACCCCATTTCCCTGACCACTGAAGGCCTATTCCTTGTATTCATACACTTGGTTCTGTTTTGCTTGTTGTTCGTA
>PVIW01007575.1:60384-71104 GCA_004026585.1 Noctilio leporinus
TCCATCCATGTTGTTGCAAAGGGTACAAGTTCCTTCTTTCTTTCTGCTATATAGAATTCCATTGTGTAAATGTACCAAAGTTTTTTGATCCAATCATCCACTGATGGGCACTTAGGCTGTTTCCAGCACTTGGCTATTGTAAATAGTGCCACTATGAACATAGGTGTGCATAGGTTCTTATGAATTGGTGTTTCAGGATACTTTGGGTATAGTCCAAGTAGTGGAAATGCTGGATCAAAAGGCAGTTCCATTTTTGGTTTTTTAAGGAAACCCCATACTATTTTCCATAGTGGCTGCACCAGCCTACATTCCCACCAACAGTGTATGAGGGTTCCCTTTGCCCCACATCCTTGCCATCACTTGTTGTTTATTGATTTGCTGATGATTGCCATTCTGACAGGTGTGAGGTGGTATCTTAATGCAGTTTTAATTTGCATCTCTCTGATGACTAGCAATGTTGAGCTTTCTTTCATATGCCTCTGGGCCCTTTGCATATCTTCTTCAGTGAGTTGTCTGTTCAGGTCCTTTGCCCATTTTTGAATTGTGCTGTCTGTCTCCCTGGTGTTGAGTCGCATTAGTTCTTTATATATTTTAGAGATCAGACCCTTGTCTGAGGTATCATTGGCAATTATGTTTTCCCATACAGTTGGTTCCCTTTTAATTTTGCTGATATTTTCTTTACCTGAACAGAAACTGTTCAATTTGATATAGTCCCATTCGTTGATTCAATCTTTTATTTCCTTTGCCCTTGGTGAAGTATCAATAAACATATTTTTGCATAAGATATCCAAAAGTTTACTGCCTAATATTTTTCTCCAGGATGTTTATGGTGGCACTGCTTATGTTTAAATCCTTTATCCAACTTGAGTTTATTTTAGTGTATGGTGTAAGTTGGTGGTCTAGTTTTATCTTTTTGCATGTTGCTGTCCAGTTCTCCCAACACCATTTTTTGAAGAGACTGTTTTTACTCCATTGGATGTTCATTCCCGCTTTGTCAAATATTAGTTGACCATAGAGTCCTGGGTTAATTTCTGGGCTCTCTATTCTGTTCCATTGATCTATATGTCTATTCTTATGCCAGTACCATGCTGTTTTGATGACAATAGCCTTGTAGTATTGTTTGAAGTCCGGTATTGTGATTCCTCCTACCTTGTTCTTCGTTCTCAAGATTGTGGGGGCTATTCATGGGCGTTTTGGCACCATATAAATTTTTGAAGTATTTTTTCTATTTCTGTGAAGTCTGTCATTGGTATTTTAATTGGGATTGCATTGAATCTCTAGATTGCTTTGCATGGTATGGATATATTAATGATGTTAATTCTTCCCATCCACGAACATGATATGTTTTTCCATTTATTTGTGTCTTCCTTGATTTATTTCTTCATTGTTCTGTAGTTTTCTGAGTACAGGTCTTTTACCTCCTTAGTTAAGTTGATTCCTAGGTACTTTATTTTTCTTGTTGCTATGGTAAATGGAATTTGTTTTTTCGCTTCTATTTCTGTTGTTTCATTATTGGTATACAAAAATGCTTTTGATTTCTGGATATTGACTTTATACCCAGCTATTTTATTAAATTTGCTATTAGGTTCAGTAAGTTTTTGGTGGAGCCAATCGAGTTTTGTATATACACTATCATATCATCTGCAAATAATGACAGTTTGACTTCCTCCTTTCCAATTTGGATACCTTTAATTCCTTTTTCTTCTCTGACGGCTATAACTAGAACTTCCAAGACAATGTTGAATAGAAGTGGAGAAAGTGGACAGCCTTGTCTCGTTCCTGATCTTAGGGGGAAAGCTTTCAGGTATTGCCCATTAAGTATGATGTTGGCTTCAGGTTTCTCATAGATGGCCTTTAGGATGTTGAGGTATGTTCCCTCTATTCCCATTTTGCTGAGGGTTTTTTATCATAAATGGTTGCTGCACTTTATCAAATGCTTTTTCAGCATCTATTGATATGATCATATGGTTTTTATCTTTCAATTTGTTGATGTGGTGTATTACATTGATTGATTTACAAATGTTGTACCATCCTTGCATCCCTGGAATGAAGCCCACTTGATCATGGTGTATGATCTTTGTAATATACTGCTGAATCTGATTGGCCAATATTTTGTTGAGAATTTTAGCATCTATGTTCATCAGAAATATTGGCCTGTAGCTTTCTTTCTTAGTTGGATCTTGCCCTGGTTTTGGGATTAGAATTATATTGGCCTCATAGAAAGAGTTTGGGAGTCTTCCCTCTTCCTGAATTTTTTGGTAGAGTTTGAGGAGGATAGGAGTTAGTTATTCTTTAAATGTTTGGTAAAATTCACCTGTGTAGCCATCTGGCCAAGGGCTTTTGTGCTTTGGGAGATTTTGAATTACTTCTTGAATTTCACTAGTTGTTATTGGCCTTTCAGGCTTTCTGCTTCTTCTGGGTTCAGTTTTGGGAGATTATACATTTCCAGAAATGTGTCCATTTCATCCAGGTTGTCATATTTATTGTCATAGAGTTGTTTGTAGTAATATCTTACAATCTTTTGTATTTCTGAGGTATCAGTTGTGATTTCTCCTCTGTCAGTACTGATTCTATTTATTTGGGTCCTCTCTCTCTTTTTCTTGATGAGTCTGGATAAGGGCTTGTCAATTTTGTTTATTTTTTCAAAGAACCAGCTCCTGGTCCTGTCGATTCTTCGAATTGTACTTTGAATCTCTGAGTTATTTAGTTCTGCTCTGATCTTGATGATTTCCTTCTTTCTACTTGCTCTGGGCTGTGTTTGTTGTTGCTCTTCTAGTTCTTGCAGCTTTGTGGTTAGGTTGTGTTTATAAACTCCTTGTAAACTTTTTTGGAAGGCCTGTATTGCTATAAATTTACCCCTGAGAACTGCCTTTGCTGTATCCCGTAGGTTTTGGGCTGTTGTGTGTTCATTGTCATTTGTTTCCAGTAACTTTTTTATTTCATCTTTGATCTCATTGTTGACCCCTTCATTGCTTAAAAGCATGTTATTCAGTCTCCATTAGTTAGAGAATTTTTGGGTTTTTTTGCCTGGAGATTAGTTTCTAGTTTCAAACCATTGTGATCTGAGAAGATACTGTGTATGATTTCCATTTTCCTGTATTTGTGGAGGCTTGTCTTGTGACATACCATGTGGTCTATCTTGGAGAATGATCCATGTGCATTTGAAAAGAATGTGTATTTTGCTTCTTTGGGGTAAAAGACTCTGTATACATCAGTTAGGTCCATTTCCTCTAGAGTGTTGTTCAATGCCACAACCTCTCTGGGCATTTTTTGTTTGGAAGATCTGTCCATTGTTGATAGTGGAGTATTAAAATCCCCCACTATTTGTGTGTTGCTGTCTATGTCTTTCTTAAAGTCTTCCAAGATTTTCCTTATATATTTTGGAGCTCCTATGTTAGGTGCCTATATGTTTATCAGAGTTATTTCCTCTTGATGGATTGTTCCCTTAAGTATTATGAAATGTCCACCTTTGTCCTTTTTATGTCCTTCATTGTAAAATCTATTTTGTCTGGAATAAGTATTGGTATCCAGCTTTTTTTTTTTTTTTTTTTTTTTTTTTTTTTTTTTTTTTTTTTTTTTTTTTTTTTTTTTTTTTTTTTTTTTTTTTCCATGTCCATTTGCTTGATATATAGTTTTCCATCCCTTCACTCTCAATCTGTGTCGATCTTTTGTTCTGAGGTGGGTCTCTTGAAGACAGCATATATATGGGTCATGGTGTCTTATCCATTCGGCTACCCTATGTCTTTTGATTGGTGCATTTAATCTATTAACATTTAAAGTTATTATTGATTGATACTTATTCATTGCCATTTTCTCTCTTTGTGTCTGTATTCCTCTTTGGCTCTCTCTGTTTCTTCATTTTATTTATTTATTTTTAAAGCAGACCCTTTAGCATTTCTTGCAGTCCTGGTGTGGTAGAGATGTATTCTTTTAGTCTTTTTTTTTTTTTTTTTTTCCTGGGAAGCTCCTTATTTCTCCTTCTATCTTGAATGAGAGCCTTGGTGGGTAGAGTATTCTTGGTTGCAGGCCTTCGTTTACCATTATTTGAAATACTTTGTGCCATTCCCTTCTTGCTTGAATTTTTCTGTTGAATAATCATTTCATAGCCTTATTGGAGCCCCTTTATATGTTGTTTGTTGTTTCTCTCTTGATGCTTTTAGGATTCTCTTTTTGTCTTTGAAATTAGCCATCTTAATAATAATGTGCCTTGGTGTTGGTCTGTTTGGGTTGATCTTCATTGGGACCTTCTGTGCTTCCTGAGCTGGATTAATGTTTTCACTCATCATGTTAGGGAAATTTTTTATCATGACTTTTTTTAACAGGTTTTCCATTCCTTGTTTCTCTTCTCCTTCTGGTGTCCCTATGATATGGATGTTGTTACGTTTCATGTTGTCCTGCAGCTCTCTCAAACCCTCTTCAATCTTGTTCAGCCTTTTTTTATTCTCTTGTACTGTCTCGGAGTATTTGTCTACATTATCCTCCAACTCGCTGATCCAGTCCTCTGCTTCCTCTAGCCTACTGTTGATTCCTTCTACTGTATTCTTCAATTCAGAAATTGTATTCTTCATTTCCTCCTGGCACTTACTGATAGTTTCTATGTCCTTTTTGATGCTGGGGTAACTCTCAGTAAGTTCCTTGTAACTTCCCTGGAGTTCTTTGTAGTTCTCCTGGAGGTTTTTATAGTTTTCTTTGATGTGGCTGAGCTCACTGAGTTTCTCTATCATCATTGTTTTGAATTCCTTATCTGATATTTCAGGTGCCTCTGTTTCATTTGGTGGTCTTTCTGGGGATTCTTCCTTTCCTTTTGGTGATGGATTGATGCTTTTTTTCCCCATTTTGGGTGTCTGTTCTTGCTTGCTTTTTATTTTTTTGTTGTTTTCCTTGGGTTAACCTGCTTTACTTCCTTGCCTTAGTTAAGCACCCTTCTGTGATAGGAGATTTGTATAGTTGAATGTTTCATTCTTCCAGATTTTCCCCACTTATTGTTCTTTGTGTGTCCTTTATTTAGGCTGTCTGGTTGTATTCTGGACCTGTGGGCTGCTCTCCTGCAGGTCTCTCCTGCCTCTGGGCTGTGATCCCTTGAGTCCAGATGCTGACCGCTCCAATTCTCAGGGACCTGAAGATGTCTCACACTCCCTATCCTGTCCTGTAGCTGCTCTGTTACTTGAGAACACCATCAGCACTGCTCTCTACTCTTTCACCATCTTTCTCCTCCTCAGAAATGCTTTTTCTATTGATGTAATTGTTCATCTTCTCTTTCTTCCAAATAACCATTACCTTTGTCTCCTAATTGGAACACTACCTGTGTTTCTGCCTGAATCAGAGAGCCTGAGAAACACACAATGAGAAAACCAAAGAAGGCACATAGCTATCAAAAAATCAAAAAATAAAATGATTATGGGAAATATCCATATATCAATAATTACCTTAAATGTAAATGGACCAAGTTTATCAATAAAATGGCACAGTGTAGCATGTAGATCAAAAAACAAAAAGGAAAAAAGACTCATGAACATGAACAACAGTGTGGCAATTGCTGGGGGGTGGAGATGGTAGTATAGGAGGACTAAATGGTAATGGGAAAAATACAATAAATTTTTTAAAAACCCAACCCTATGCTGCCTTCAGGGGACATATCTAAGTTTCAAAGACAAATATAGACTCAGAGAAAAGGGTGGAAAATGATTCTTCAAGCAAATGGCATTTGCAGGAAATAAGTATAGCCAGGCTTATATCTGAAAAAATAGATTTCAAAAAAACAATGGTAAGAAAGGGCAAAGATGGACATTTTATAATGCTAAAGGAACTTTACAACAAGGAGGAATAACAGTTCTCAATATATATGTATCTGATTAAGGAGCACCAAAACATATAAAGCAACTAGTAACAGAACTAAAGGGAGAAACTAACAAAAACACAATCATAGTAGGGGACTTAAATACTCCATTGATGGCTATAGATAGATCATCCAAACAGGAAATTAATAAAGAGATATTGGCCTTAAATGACACATTAAACCAAATAGACAGGATTGTCATTTATAGAATCTTTCATCTGAGAACATCAGATTATACTTTCTTCTCCAGTGTTCATGAAGCATTCTCAAGAATAGAACATGAGTTAGGACACAAAACCAGCCTTAACAAATCTAAGAAGAATGAAATTATGCCAAGCATATTCTCTGACTATAAGGCTTTGAAATTAGAAATGAAATGCAATTCAGAAGTGAAAAAAACCACAAATATGTGGCGATTAAACAACATGCTACTAAAAAATGACTAAGTAAAATAAGAAATAAAATATGAAATCAAAAGTTATATAAGGACAAACAATAATGACAATGCAATATATGAAAACTTTAGGGAGGCAATAAAAGCAGTAGTAAGAGGGAAATTTATATTACTCAGGAAATGAGAGAAATCCCAAATAAACAACTTAACATTACATCTAAAAGAACTAGAAAAAGATTTCAAGAAGGCAGAGTAAGAGGAGCTACACACATCTCCTACCAGGACCAATCTGGAATTACAACTTAATTAGGGAAAAATCATCCAGAATAACCAACAGAACACCAGCTGGAGAGGAGCCTTATAACCATGGACAGAACAGAAGAGGCCAATTCATCACAATGTAACTGGTAGGAATTATGGAGACATTTTATCATGTCCATTGGTGGCAGCCAGATAGACAGAGCCAGGGGTTCTCCTTGAAAAGGGTGCATCCTAAACCACAAGCTGGGAACAGCCTAAAGCAACACAGCTGAGAGTGAAACAGCATCCAGCTGTGACAAGCTAAAAGCCATGGGGTTTGCTGGCCTGAGAGCACTAAAGATAGAGAATTATTAAAGTGACGACACACAAAAATACATTGGCACCCACTTACCCTGGGCTCCAGCAGAGGGAAAACAGAGTGGACCAGAGAGGCTTAAGGAGATTTTGGAGTAGTGGCTTTGAGGAGATAAATAAGTGAGCAGCTGACAGGGTCCTGGTGCTCATCACCCACACTACAGGTGGACTACACCACTCCAAGTGGCTTCTGCCTGAGGGGATGTCATAGCCATGCCCATTTAAATCAATCTGTCCTGTCCAGTGGTGTTTGAGCCTGGCAGTTGATCACAGATGAACTGGATTACAACTGCAATAATTGGCCCTGCCCAGTGGTGCCTAAGGTGGCCTCTGATCTCAGATTGATTGGTTTAGAACTGAACTGATTGGTTCTACCCAGTGGTACCTATACCTGATAGTCGAAGACAGATTAATTGGATTAAAAACTGAAGGGCATATAGACAAAGACAGTGGATCTCTGGTTGGCTCTGACAGGCTGACTAGGCCCAGATTATGGAATGATCTGCTGTCAGCCAGAGGTGAATCCAGGAAGTAAAGAAAGGGCACCTCTACTCCACAGAAGGTCACACTATACAAATAGGAACTCAAAATAGCCCAATCGATAAAGCAAAAGAACACAAAAAGAGATATGTAAAAGTAGAGAGACTGGTAGCACAGTGGGTAAGGTGCCGGCCTGCGAACCCAAAGGTTGCTGGTTCGATTCCCAGCCAGGGCACATAACCAGGATGTAAGCCAGGTCTCCAACCAGGTCCGTGGCTGGAGGCAGGTGAAAAGCAATCATAAATTGATGTTTCTCTCCCTCTCCCCTTCTCCCCCTCTCTCCCTTCCTCTTGCTCTAGAATAAATAAAATCTTTTAAAAAATGGGGAGAAAAAATCTAGTCCATCACAGGAAAGGAGGAATCCCCCCCACAAACACTAAATCAATAGAGGCAAGCAAACTATCAGATATAGAATTCAAAATAATGATGACAGAGAAGCTCAATGAGCTGAGGGAGCTCAAAGAAAACTACAAACAAAACTCCAGGGGAACTACAAAAAACTCCAGGGAACTACAAAAAATTCCAGGGAAGCTACAAGGAATTTACTGAGAACTACACCAAAATTAAAAAGGGCATAGAAAATATCAACAAAAGCTAAGAGGAAATGAAGAATACAATTTTTGAATTGAAGAATACAGTAAAAGGAATCAAAACAGGCTAGAGGAAGCAGAGAATCAGATCAATACGTTGGAGGAGAACTTAAAAAAATATTCCCAGATGGTGCAACAAAATGAAAAAGACTGAAAAAGAATAAAGGGGTTTTAAGAAAGCTACAGACAACAGGAACCACAATAATATCCATATCATAGGGATATCAGAGGAGAAAGGAGAGGAAGGGAGAGAAAACCTGTTTGAAAAAATAATGATAGAAAACTTCCCTAACTTGATGAGTGAAAATGTCATTAAACTTCAGGAAGCAGAGAGGGTCCCAATTAAGATGAACCCAAACAGACCCACTCCAAGACATATTATAATTAAAATGGCAAATTTTAAAGACAAGAAGAGAATACTAAAAGAATCAAGAGAGAAACAGCTAATAATATAAAAGGGAGCTCTGATAAGGTTAACAAACAATTTCTCAAAAGAAACACAATAAGCAAGAAGGGAATGGAAAAATATTCTAAGTAATGGAAAATAAAGGCCTACAGCCAAGAATACCTTCTCTACCCCTCAAAGCTCTCATTCAAAATGGAAGGTGAAATAAAGTTTCCCAGACAAAATAAGGCAAAATAAGGCTAAAGGAATGCATCTCCACCAAACAAGCATTGCAAAAGATGCTAAAGGGTCTGCTTTAAAAAGATGAAGAAACAGAGAGAGACAGAGAGGAACACAAGTACAAAGGAGAAAAATGTCAATGAATAAATATCTGTCAATAATAACCTTAAATGTAAATGGATTAAATGGATCAATCAAAAGACATAGGGTAGCTGAATGGATAAGAAAACATGACCCATATATATGCTGTCTGCAAGAGATCCATCTCAGAACAGAAGATCTACATTGACTGAAAGTCAGGGGAAGGAAAAATATATTTCAAGCAAATGGACATAAAATAATGTTAAGGTAGCAATACTTACTTCAGACAAAGTAGATTTTACAATGATGACCATAAAAAGAGACAAAGAAGGATATTTCATAATACTTAAGGAAACAATACATCAAAAAGACATAACCCTTGTAAACATATATGTACCCAACATAGGAGAATCTAAATATATAAGAAAAATCTTGAAGGACTTCAAGAAGGATATGGACAGCAACACACTAATAGTAAGGAATTTTAATACCTCACTATCAACAATGGACAGATCTTCCAAACAAACAAACAAAAAAAAAAAATGCCAAGAATATTGTGGTATTTAACAACACTCTAGAAGAAATGGACTTAATTGACATATACATAACTTTTCACCACAAGGAAGCAGCAAATACATTATTTTCAAATGCACATGGAACATTCTTAAAGATGGACCACATGGTAGGACACAAAACAAGCCTCCACAAATTCAAGAAAACTGAAATCATACCAAGCATCTTGTCAGATCACAATGGCTTGAAACTAGAAACCAACCTCAGGAATAAACCAAAAACACTCTAATTCATGGAGACTGAATAACATGCTTTCAACTAATGAATGAGTTAACAATAAGATCAAAGAAGAAATGAAAAAGTTTCTGGAAACAAGTGAAAATGAATACACAACAGCCCAAAACCTATGGGACACAGCAAAGGCAATACTCAGAGGGAAATTTATAGCAATACAGGCTTACCTAAAAAGGGTTAGAAGAAACTTAAACAACCTAATCATAAAGCTGCAAGAACTAGAAGAGCAACAACAAAAAAAGCCCAGAGTAAGTACAAGGAAGGAAATAATCAAGATGAGAGCAGAATTAAATGACTTAGAGACTAAAACTAGAATTCAAAGAATCAATATATCCAGGAGCTCATTCTTTGAAAGGATAAACAAAAGAATCCTTTAAAAAGACTCATCAAGAAAAAAGAGAGGAACCAAATAAATAATAACAAAAATGAGAGGAGAAATCACAACTGAGTCCACAGAAATACAAAGGATTGTAAGAAATTACTACAAATGATTACATGGCAAGAAATTTGACAATCTGGGTGAAATGGACAAATTTCTGGAAATGTATAATCTACAAAAACTGAATCAAAAAGAAGCAGAAAGCCTAAAATTGAAGCAGTAATCAACAAACTCCCAACACACAAAAGCTCCGGACTCAATGGCTGCACAGGCAAGTTTTACCAAACATTTAGAGGAGAACAAACTCCTATCCTTCTTAACCTATTCCAAAAATTTAAAGAAGAGAGAAATTTAAACTCTTCCTATGAATCCAATATAATTTTAATCCCAAAACTAGGTCAGGACACAACTAAGAAAGAAAACTACAGGCCAGTGTCTCTGATGAACATAGATGCTAAGATTCTCAACAAAATATTGGTCAACCAGATCCAGCAATACATTAAAAAGATCATACACCATGATCAAGTGTGATTCATCCCAGGGATGCAAAGATAGTACAACATTCACAAATCAATAAATGTTTATACCACATAAACAAAATGAAAGGCATAAACCATAGGATCATATCAATAGATGCTGATGGAAAACAGTATGGGGTTTCCTTAAAAAACTAAAAATGGAACTGCCTTTTGATCCAGCAATTCCACTACTTGGACTATACCCAAAGAATCCTGAAACGCCAATTCATAAGAACCTATGCACACCTATGTTCATAGCGGCACTATTTACAATAGCCAAGTGCTGGAAACAGCCTAAGTGCCCATCAGTGGATGATTGGATCAAAAAACTTTGG